>VIBQ01000129.1:0-100000 GCA_006937295.1 Carpinus fangiana | reverse complement strand
CGGTAATTCAATCTGTTTTGTCTTCGTCACAGATATGCCTAGCTGTTAATGATTTATTTATTATTAACTGCTGCTTCATTTGACATGCAGGAAGGGTATTACAAGTGTAGTTTTGGAGAGATCGGAGTCTCTGAGAGCAGCCGGAGGCGCTATTGGTGTTCAGACTAATGGCTGGCGAGCCCTGGATCAGCTGGGTATTGCTTCTGAGCTCAGACAAACTGCCCACACTATTCAGTTGTCAAGGACCATGTTTCTTGACAGTGGGAAGCAGAAAGAATCACCCGTCTCGTAAGTTTTATTTATGGGGCTTTTCATTTTGCATTCAAAATCACAAAGCTTACCATTTGTTCGACCAAAATAAAAGATTGGTTTTTTGGCTGCAGGGAAGGAGAAGTTCGGTGTGTTGAACGGAGTAAATTAATTGAATTGCTGGCAGCTCATCTGCCGCTTGGCACAATTCGCTTTGGATGTCAAGTAATCTCAATCAAACAGGACACACAGAGTACTTCAACTCCAATCCTTCATATGCATGATGGAAGCATAATTAAGGCTAAGGTACTCCTCTTTTCATTTACACTACTATATATTTGGATTTTTATTTTATAAAATAAATTATAATTTTCCATAAATAATTTTCTTATTAGAATAGAATAAATTAGCAAACACCCATATATTATAACTTGTGTTTGGTTTGGAATTTCTTACATCATTTGCTCATCACAGATTGTGATTGGATGTGATGGAGGCAACTCAATCATTGGAGAGTTTCTGGAGCTGAAGCCCCCGAAGCTTTTATCTTCATGTGCGATGAGAGGTTTCACAAATTATCCAAATGGCCATGGATTTCCCCCTGATGGCATTCGCCAAAAAAAGGGCCCAATCCTGCTTGGAAGAGCTCCTATAAATGATACGTTGGTTTACTGGTTCGTGATTCCTCAAGGTTACCCTCAAGGTACCGTACACTGACTATATATAACTAAGCCGTGATTAATTTAATTTAATTTGCATGATTTCTTAATGCTTGCTAATTTTATTTCAACAGATTCAAATGTTTGGAAAGATCCAGAGCTTATTAGACAATATGCTCTGGAATCAACCAAAGGCTTCCCTACAGAGATGACAGAAATGATCAATGGGAGTGACGAGAAATCATTGTCTCTCACGCACCTGAGATATCGCGACCCTCGTGACGTGCTATTCGGAAGGTTTCGGAAGGGAAGCGTGACGGTGGCAGGGGACGCAATGCACATAATGGGTCCATTTCTTGGTCAGGGTGGCTCGGCGGCTGTTGAAGATGCCATCGCGCTTGCCAGATGCTTGGCGCTGAAGTTGCAGGAGGAAAATCTGGAAAGAAATGGAAGGGAGATGATGGTGCAGAAGGTTGGGGAGGCTTTGGACGCATATGTGAAGGAGAGGAGGATGAGACTGGTGTGGCTGTCTACGCAAACTTATCTCACGGGGAAACTGTTGCTTGATGATTCGCCATTGCCGATGAAGTTGCTTAGTCTTGTCATCGTGGGTGCTCTGTTTAGAGACCCAGTTGGTCATAGTCGATATGATTGTGGCCGCCTTTAAGACCAATTTCCATGCATGGATAATGGATAGCTATTTTGTTGTTGTAATTCAAATAATATCCCTCTATTTTGTTGTTGTTCGTATCTTGAATAATGGAACATCTTGAGATTCTGCAAAGTTCTCTTTGTCTTCTAGCTGGGTTTATGTAGTCTCAGAAAACTGGGTTTACTAATATCATTAATTAGGAGATCTAAATAAGGAAAAATTAAGTCGGCGTTTGGACGGTCCAACGTTGACGTTCAAATGAAACTAAGGTTTCATGGCTTTTGCCGGGCGGCATTCGAACTTCCTAGCGAACGTCTGGCCACTTCATTGAACGATCCTCTAAATGAACGTTGTCTTAGGTTCTGTAGTTGTGGTCTCACGTCCGAACTGCCATCGAACCAAGCAACAGACAAAAAAAACTCTATTTCTTCCAGAGATACTACACGCCCGA
The DNA here is from genome assembly GCA_006937295.1 of Carpinus fangiana. Classification (NCBI taxonomy): domain Eukaryota; kingdom Viridiplantae; phylum Streptophyta; class Magnoliopsida; order Fagales; family Betulaceae; genus Carpinus; species Carpinus fangiana. The sequence continues at coordinate 97,989 of VIBQ01000129.1, read as the reverse complement.
ACCAGCTAGGGAGCAAAGGTCTCGGTTCTTCTAATTAATGATATATGCTTCACATCTGAACTCTCTAGTGAACCCAGTAACGAACGAAGGTCTGGGGTTCTTCCATTGATGCTCAATGTTTGAACTTCGACCGACTAGTTGTGGATATTATTGAATTGAATTCTTCAGTTACACATATGACCAAAGCTGCAGCTCAAGGTAGACCATATCAAGTCAAATCTACGGACACCATACCACCTTAAGTTTTGCTTTCTCTATTCGTGAACACAACTCCTTCCATTATTTGTATTTTAATTTTAAATTCCTTGTAGTTGGTACATGCCTTTTATATAAATAGAACAAAGGAACAAGTCTACTGTGTGGCCGGCATCACCAAAAGATATTATTATGAACACGAATAGAGAAAGCAAAACTTGAGGAGGTGGTATGGTGTCGGTAGATTTGCCTTGATATGGTGTAACTCGAGCTGCAGCTTCGGTCTTACGTGTAACTAAAGAATTCAATTCATTAGTGGAAGCTTGTTTTGTCCATGTAGATTAAACCTGCCCAAATGTCCCAACAAACAAAAACCAAAATCCATCTGTGGTTTCAACTTTAAATCATTCTAACATTCAATCCATTTAGACATTGAATTAGCCAATCTAAAAACCTCAATTAGGAATTGCAGGGGACCTCAATGCTATAAGAGTCAATAAATTCTTCTATCAGAGTCAATAAATTCTTTGTTTTGAATAGAATCGTTCTTGAGTCCAATAACTTTTTGCCCTTTTTTTTAATCATTTAAATGAATCTTAATATTTTTTGGAGAAAACTTCACTTTAGACCCCTGAACTATTACGCGATTTAACATACCCCTTCGAACTTTGAAACCTTTCAATTTTGACCCATGAATTTTCAATTGTAGTCAATTTACCCCTCNTTTTTGCTGTTAAAACCCCCCAAAACTTCACTTTATACTCCTGAATTACTACGCGATTTGACATACTCCTTTGAACTTTGAAACCTTTTAATTTGAACCCATGAACTTTCAATTGCAGTCAATTTACCCCTTCCCCCAGGTCAATTTTTGCTGTTAAAACCCCCAAAATGACAAAATTATCCTTCAATTTTCTTTTTCTTAAAAAAATTGAAAAAAAGGGTTACAAGATGATACAGCGCGACTTAGTGGGCTGCAGGGAAGAATAACAAATACGCAGCAGATAACTAACTCTAGATCTTGATTCTATCAAAGATTTGAGAACTCTTCTTTAAAATCTAGTTACTCTCTAGTATTTTGAAGGAAAATATGGGAATAAACTCAACTCTGAGTATTCTCATTAATCAATATCAATAATAAACAACAACCTCATTCTCAAGGCTCTAAGCATTTATTTATAGCCCCAAGACTCTTAGTCTTAAGATAACAATGAAATAAAATCAGTTTAGAAGTCTACGAAAAAAAACTAAACCAAATAAAAGACTAACAAAGAAACCTAATTCAAATAAAAGACTTAAAGATAAGATAGAATAAAATACTAACAAATAAACTTAATTCAAATAAAAGATTAAAAGATAAGATAGGCCGTCCTGATCTACATCATCCTCCTCAGGTTGGAGAGAATTCACCCTAAATTCGAACTATCTTTTTCACAGTCCTTTGGGTGTCTGGTCAACTCATTCCAATCTCTTCTTCTCAAAATCACAACAAGGTTACACCCCATAATAAACGTGACGCTCTTCATCATCGACATAACTCGATGTTTGTCGTGAAAGCCCCACACACTACTTTGCCATGTAGACTTGTCGTGCTTATCTTGTGCTTCTCCATTCCCATAAGCCATGAGAATTCCTAAGGAACTCACAAAGACCCCTTCACTCTTTGATAGAAAATTCGTTTTCGCTCCATAGATCTCATCACAACTTTGGTTAAAAGTTTTTTACAAGATAGCATCTACTTCAAGGAAATCAACTTGATGTATAGAACTCACCTTTTCGTCAGGATAGGTGTCATAGATTGGTGGAGAGGCCCAATTTACTGAGCAATCTTCCTCAATAAATCCATCTCCCTCTTCCTCAATCGATTGACTCCTAATCTTCGCTGCCTCTCTAGGTACGTTCTTTTTGTTGAATTTTTCTAATTTTTCTGTTACAATGAACTCTTTGGGTTGCAAGAAACCTTAGAATTCTGGTGTATCAAGTTTGAACCTACTCACCCACCGATTGGCCGCCATGAGCTTGCGCAAGGTGTTGACATCCCTACGTTCGACGCTCTGTAAATGGGTTTCTAGATCCAATCCCATTGTGACCAAACAAGTTGGATATTTGGGTAGCAAGGGCTTTGATTTGATCCCCCAAAACTGTGAATTGCTCCTCCATGTGTTGTCGATATTCAGCAATAAATTTGTCTTCCGTCCCTGTGTACCACGATCTTGGTTGACGACGACAAATGTTCAGACCATCTATGTCGGCTAAGTGATTGGTAGGGACCCCATGTTGGGTGTGCGCACGCCCCTTGTTAGGCACGGTTAGACCACCAAACCTCTCCTCCATGTGCCGCAAACAAATCGTCGGTTGCTCCTTACGTGTTGTCTTCGTATGCACGTATATTTTGTTCATGTTTGCCAAACAGTCGCTCTTCTTCATTCATGGAAAGTAACTTGGCTCTGATTCCAACTGATGCAGCGTGACTTAGTGGGCTGCGGCGAAGAATAACAAATATGTAGCGGATAACTAATTCTAAATCTTGATTCTATCAAAGATCTGAGAACTCTTCTTGAAAATCTAGATACCCTCTAGTATTTTGAAGGAAAATATAAACTCAACTCTGAGTATTCTCATTAATCAATATCAATAATAAACAACAACCTCATTCTCAAGGCTTTAAGCATTTGTTTATAGCCCTAAGATAACAATTAAATAAAATCAGTTTAGAAGTCTACGAAAGAAAACTAAACCAAATAAAAGACTAACAGAAAGACTTCATTCAAATAAAAGACTTAAAGATAAGATAGAATAAAAGACTAACAAATAAACCTAATTCAAACAAAAGATTAAAAGATAAGATAGGCCGTCTTGATCTACATCATAAGGTGGCCTAACCGTGGCTCACCTTGTGATTTTTTTTTTTTATATATATAATATATTTTTTAAAAAAAAGTAATTTGAAAATAAGGGTAAATTTGAAATTTTATAAAAAAATCAGGGGTATAAACGTTATTATTTCACTTTTAATATTTAAAATCTGGTGGAAAGGTTCAAATTGATTGTAGTTGAAAATTCAGGGATTCAAATTGAGAGATTTCAAAATTCAAAAAATATATGTCCAATAATTTAAAGGTCTAAGGTGAATTTTAACCCATATGTCAATAATTGAGATGATATATTTACACAATTAATAGTTTTAGAGAAAGATTGATAATATGGTAATAATTTAAAGATGATACTTGTACTTTTCCAACCTTTTGTCAAAAAGTAACCCTTGGTTGCCTCCGAAGGTGAAAATGACCCCTTTGTTTCTCACAACAAGACATCAAAAAGTAATTGGCATTTTCAAAGTAAAAAAGACAACACAAAACAAGATGTACTTTATCCATAGAATTGGTGCTTTCAAACACCCATTAAAGAATATATATATAAAAACAAATAGTGATCATACCTGTACTGCCTTAAACAATTTCGAGCACCAACAAACTAGGCAGTGGGATCAAAACATTTGACAGTGGGAAATTGGAGAAGGGGAAAAATGGATCAAGCGGAAGAGATGGAGGAGATTATAGTAGTCGGCAGTGGAATTTGCGGCCTTGCTACTGCTCTTTCTCTTCACAGGTTTCTTCTTCTTATATATTATTTTCTTCCCATCATACTAAAACAACTAATTAATCCTTGTCAATGTTGTTTTCTTCCCATGAGTTGCTTAGGAAAGGTATTAAGAGTTTGGTTTTAGAAAAATAGGAGTCACTTCTCGCCACCGGAGCAGGTATCACTATCCGGACAAATGGTTGGCGTGCGCTTGATCAGCTTGGTGTTGGCTCGAAGCTCAGAAAAACTGCCATCCACTTACAACGGTATATCCTTTCCTCTCGTAAATAGACTAGTTTCATGAGAACACGGCCAAGAGAACTTTGAAAAATTCATTTGATTATTGTATTTCATGGGAACTTGGCTTTCAAGGAAAAGAAGGGATTTGATGCTTAACCAAATGCTTGTTCTTTGTTCTAATTAATAGCGTAGGCCAGCAGTATGAAACACGCAGGATGAGAGAACAATGAATAGGGTAGAGAAAACCACAAGTTGTCCCAAGGAAATTGAGGATTACTCTAAACATGCTCAGATATTATTCTCAAATTGATGTACTGAACTAAGTCCACAAGTCGGGCTTACCTGAGTAATTTTATAAATTTCTCTTGTGTCCATCTTAAGAGCTTGTTTGGGATTGCGTTTGAGAAATATAGCTTTTAAGTAAAAAAAAAAAAAGCCTTTGGGCAAAAACTTCATTTTTAAGCTTTTGTCAAAAGTGTTTTTCAGCAATTTTTAAACTTTTAAACCATTAAAAGCGCTTTTAATTTTTTTTATCAAATGAGTACTTCTTCAAACGAGTTTTTTGAGTGTTAAAAGCACTTTTAGACCATCAAATGCAATCACAAACAGGTCTTAAGTCCATCCAAGAATGATGTGGCTATTAAAATTATCATTTGATCAAAATCCAATAATGATCAATTACAAGCCCAATGGTGATTTTAATAACTACATCATTCTTGGATAGACTTAAGATAGACACAAAAGGGACTTGTAGCATTACTCTTCTTATGTCCCTCCAATGATGTTGTGGCTCTTATATCCCTCCAAGGATGATTAGATTTTAATCAAATAGTAATTTTAAAAGTCACTTCATTTTTTAAGAGACACAAGAGAGACTAATAGAATTACACCATTATGTCGCGTGTTGAGTTCAAGTCGTGTCGAAACATGAGTATAAAACTAAATAGGTCAACCTAACTCGACCCATTTAATTAAACGGGTAAGATTCCTCAACCCTAACCCTTTAATTTCGTGTTTGGTTCGTGTCGAATTCGCAGGTCGTATTAAAAATTGCTAGCCCTAAACCTAGCCTCCAAGAAAAGAAAAACACAATCTAATCAAGGTTTTGGACAATTTCTACAATTACACACCTGGGTCCATTTATTCTAACAACTAGCAAGGTCACAACTCATTACTCATTTCAGCCCATTTAAAACACATACAACCCAATTACAAAATGCACCTTTACTAAAAGCCCCGTTACATATATTTCCATATTTTCTTATGTTAATATTAAACGCAGGGCACATGACATATGGCTTACTGACGGCAAGCAACAAGAAATACCACTCGGGTAAGTTCTTCTCTTCTGCTTTTAGTTTGGCCATGCATCTTTTACTTTGTGTGCAGAGGCGGCTTTTTCTGCAAATTGTGTGAAATTCAACTCAATCATTTTCAAACCAATCGAGGACAATATTATTTCAAAGATGTAGAGGAGTGAGTTGATAGAAGGCTCAAATCCTATCCAACTCACCACCAGAGGTGGTGGTTCAATGATCTCATTGCATTCCCACTGAGTTTGGATAATGGAAGAGTATGGATTTGACTCCCGAAAATGGGAATCTTCATGCTTATCTGTATTATACCCATTGGGTCCCATCGATGTCTTAGTGGAGCAAGCGGTTAAGTTATAGTTTAACTGGCCTTAAAGATGCGCATGCGGTTTTCGCCGTTTAGGTCCCTCTCAACCATGTAAAACACATAAGAAATCCTTCATAGAGGAGAGTGAAAATCAATGACATGGAACCTTTAACAAAAACTTGAAGATATGTGCAGGGAAGGGGGAGAAACTCGATGCTTGAGGCGGAGTGATCTTATCACAAGCCTAGCAGAAAGCTTGCCTCCAGCCACAATACGGCTTGGATGCCAAATACTTTCGGTCACACAACACCCTTTAACTTCCTATTCAATTATTCAACTCCAAAATGGAAGGCCAAGGTATTATTTCATTACTCCATATATTTACGATTTTGCTTGATAATTTGTAGGACATACACTGTGTAGTTATTGTGGAGTAATGCTAGAAATTACATTTTTATCTTACAACTATTCTACGATCAATACTTGCATTAGTAATTTTTTTTAAAAGGTTAACTTTACAAAAGCTCCCTAAACTTCCATGCGTTTTAAAAAGACTCCCCCATAGTTTAAAAACTCTCAATTCACCCTTCAAACTTCTAATTTGATGCAATCTACCCAAGCCATTAGGATTTGGCGTTAAAGCCTAACAGAAGCTATGAAAAATATCAAAATACCCTCAACTTTTCATATATATATATATATATATATATATTAATTTTAATGTGACATTAAAGGTAAATTTGAAATTTTATAAAAGTTTCAAAGGTATAAAGGTCATTTCATCTATTTTAACGCCCGTTTAACGCCAAACCCTGACGATGGGGGTAGATTGCATCAAATTAAAAATTTGATGAGTGAAATTGAGAGTTTTTGAACTTTTGGATGGTCTTTTCAAAACGTGTAAAAAATCGGAGAGCCTTTGTGAAGTTTTCTCTTTTTAAAAAAATTAAAAAATTCGAAGGTTAATATTGGAGTTGGCTTCTTCTGCATCATTATAGAATAGTTACGAGAGGGAAAGCTATTCTTTTCAATTATTTATAATCTTTCACTAATTATCATATCACAGGTTCTGATTGGATGTGATGGAGCCAACTCAGTAGTTGCGGACTTTCTTCAGCTAAAACCACCAAAGCTTCTGCCATCATCCGAGGTCAGAGGTTTTACCAAGTTTGCAAATGGTCATGATTTCGGCAACGAATTTGTCCAAGTTTGGGGCGACCACAGTATAATTGGAAGGATAACAGTTGACAATAATTTGGTCTATTGGTTTGTGACTCTCAAAGTGAATCCTAGAGGTATGTACACTCTTCTATGACAACCCTAAAGCATATAACATGATCAGCATGTCAGTCCCTAACATGACATTAAATGTACACAAATCTTCATTGTCTCACACCATCGTGTGAGACAAGAAACCTATTTTGATAGGAATGTATAAGATCAAGGAAAAATTAGGCAGCATCCCAACACTACACCATATGTTATGCTGTCAAGAAATTGAAGCTAGCTGCGTATTGTTCTTCTAGTTGTTAAAGAAGTTTTTAAATAGAAGAAACTTTACAAAGGACCCATAACGATTTGAAAATATCTTTCCAAGTTTCAAAACTTCTCAACTTCACCCACAAACTTTCAATTTGATGCAATTTGCCTTCTCTATCAATTTTTTGACGTTAAAAATGATGAATTGATCTTTATACTCTTAAAACTTTTATAAATTTTCAATTTACCCTTAATTTCAATTTACCCGGGCTTGGTCCCTAACCTCAAACTTGCGGTGTCAAGGGGAGGTCTTTCTGGAGAAGGATTCGTGCCGGAGAAGGATCTGGTTCCGAGGGGTGGCCTGTCTGTTGAGTAGGGGAGGGATTTTGAGCGTGTTTTCCTTGAGATGTTTCCAAATTCGGCTTCTTGTTTGCAGGGGTCTGATCCCAACATTCCTATGGAAGATGATCTAACCATTCCGCAGTGGTGGTTGCTTGATTGGCTAAGGGATCAAGTAAAGCACGATGAGGTGCGACTGGCGTATTTGATGGATGTGGAAGAGGAGGCGCGTCAATTAAATAAGATTGCCATCCCCCCTGGCGCTGTTGAGGGGTCTGAGTTGATGCAGGTGGTGATAAGGGCTTTGGGGTAGTAGGACATGTATTTTGGGTTGTAGGCTTTTCTGATGGGTTGTAGGGCTTGATTTTGGGTTGTAGCTTTTTTGTTGGGTTGTAGGCTTTTCAACTGGGTCTTATAAGTGGGTGCTTCGTGTAGCTCTGGTTTTTTTTTTTTGGTGCACTTAGGCGCTCTTTGTTACCTCCGGTGTAATTGAGTTGCGCTTTAAATTTGCGCTTTTTTTATATATACAACATTACTTATCAACAAAAAAAAAAATTAAAGGGTAATTTGGTCTTTTTAGTGGTTTCTATTAGTGGTTAACGGCATATATTGACAGAGTAGTCAATTACATCAAATTTGAAGTTCAATGAGTGAAACTGAGAGTTTTTCAAAACTTTTCAATTTTATCCCCCAAACTTTCAATTTAATGCAATATACCCATCTATCAATTTTTGGACATTAAAAGTGATGAATCGACCTTTATATCCCTAAAAAATTTTATAAAATTTTCAATTTACCCTTAATTTCAAATTGAAAATTAAAAATAAATAAATAAAATTGAAGGGTAATATGGTCTTTTTAGTGGTTTCCATTAGTGTTTAAAGGCATAAATTGACAGAGTGGTCAATTGCATCAAGCTGAAAGTTCAAGGAGTAAAATTGAGAGTTTTTTCAAAACTTTTTAATTTTATCTCCCAAACTTTCAATTTGATGCAATTTACCCCCTCCTTCAATTTTTGGACGTTAAAAGTGATGAATTGACCTTTATATCCCTTGAAACTTTTATAAATTTTCAATTTACCCTTAATTTCAAATTTCAAATTTTTTTTAAAAAAAATTGAAGGGTAATATGGTCTTTTTAGTGGTTTTCATTAGTGTTTAAAGGCATAAATTGACAGGGTGGTCAATTGCATCAAATTGAAAGTTCAAGGAGTGAAATTGAGAGTTTTTTCAAAACTTTTCAATTTTGTCTCTCAAACTTTCAATTTGATGCAATTTACCCCCTCCTTCAATTTTTGGACATTAAAAGTGATGAATCGACATTTATACCCTTGAAACTTTTATAAATTTTCAATTTATCCTTAATTTCAATTTTCAAATTTTAAAAAAAAATTAATAAATAAAGGGTAATTTGGTCTTTTTAGTGGTTTCTATTAGTGTTTAACGGCATAAATTAACGGAGTGGTCAATTGCATAAAATTGAAAGTTCATGGAGTGAAATTGAGAGTTTTTAAAATTTGAGTCTTCTCAAAACACGTGGTAGCTCCGAGGTTCTAAGTGAAGTTATCCCCTAATCCATATAAATAAATGAAAAATGAAAGAAGGGAAGAAAGAGAGAATATATATGGAGACAAGGATTTTACGGGTCTACTGTCTACATTATGATCTTATTGATTGATATTACTATTTTGCAGAGCTTACAAATGGTTTGAATTTATTCAAATATTAGCTGTCATGCAGCGGCAGCAGGCTTGAATTTTCAGTATGGTGTTTATTTGTTACATTACATGAACAGTTTCAGTGGTTGCAAAGGATCCAGAGCTCATCCGTCAACTGGCTCTTGAGTCAATTAAAGGTTTCCCTGCAGAACTGGTGAGCATGATAACAAAGAGTGACCGCGAATCGCTTTCTCTCGCATGCCTGAGATATCGTGCGCCATGGGAGATACTGCTCGGAAGCTTTCGGAAAGGGACCGTGACGGTGGCCGGAGATGCCATGCATGCAATGGGACCATTCTTGGGGCAGGGTGGCTCAGCAGGCATAGAAGACGCAATTGTCTTGGCAAGATGCTTGGCACAAAAGATGCATGAAATTGATCATGTTAAAACAAGTGGAAGGCAGGTGATGATATCCCCCCACAAAGTTGGAGAAGCATTTGATGAATATGTGAAAGAAAGGAGGATGAGATTGGTGTGGCTGTCAACACAAACTTACCTTTGTAGTTTATTAGTCAAACCTTCGTCTTTTCTAGTTGGATTTGTATTAACATCTTGATGATGGCTCTCTTTAGTGACTCAACAGCTCACACTCAATATGACTCTGGCCACCTCTAAGTTATCTAATACTATGCTTATATATTGTTCTCTTAATTATATGTATATAAATACTTTTGGGCGTCATTCTCTTGCAATAATGAGTTTTAATCAAGGTACAATTAGCACAATGTGGTATCAAAATAAATTCAAATATCCGTGAGGCATGCCAAAAAAATAATTTAGTCTTTACAGTCAAATTTCATCCACTAATTTAACAAATTCCGTTAGATTGATGCTAACTTAAATAGGAAAAGTATTACAATTTCATTAGCTTTAACGTTTTACGTTATTATAATCTGTTAAGTTAGTGAACGGAATTTGAATATAGGGCCTAAATTATTTTTTTGGTCTATGTAGCAACTTCAATCTGGTTTTATCCCACATGAAGCTGATGTGGTCTTTTTAAAGCCAAAAATATCAATAATAAATTAAATCACTCGCAATATGACGAATCCCATAAGATAGGGCTATATAGAGGGTGTCAAACCTCAAGGACTGCAGGGGTTTCGTTATCAAATTCGAAATATTAAAATTAATTTAATTAAAAAGATGTTTGAATTTGTTTGTAACTAAAGTGCATGAAATAAATGTAAAAAGAGAGAGTGAATATATGAGAGAGAAAGTAGGATATTGACTTTACTTCTATCCGCACAACAATGGCTAATCAGATTTAATCCAGAAATTCATTCTATGCATGTTATAAATAAACAAGAAACTACCTTATTAAAGAATAAGGATAATCTATCTTCGGTTGACACGGATCGTCCACCTAACCACTAAGATGCGGCACGACCCGTCTTCCCTAGGTATAAATTATAAAATTCTTTAACATGATACATATAATCAATGAATAAGTATAACCCATCTTCGGTTGGTACGAATTGTCTATTTAAATTACACTAAACTAAGGTGTAGTACAATTTGTCTTCCCTAGGCATGGCCTATCAAATCATATTGATCAAATATCAATTAATCCCATTATATAACCATCATCCTCATGATCACAGAAAACAAGAATGATTTGAGTTCAATAAAAGTAAAATATTTTCTAAGATAAGAAGAGAATTTCACAACTATTGAGTTTGGAATTTAAGAACAATTGCATTAATAATGAAGAACAAAATCAAAGGTAGCAATCCTCATAGTTATACAATCAACATACATAAACTGAAAATCTAGAAATTAAATAAAATCAAATCATTGTGCTTGTATAGGGTTACATCAACACCCCATAAATGGGTTTTTCCGCTCATGACTCCGCTAAGCCTCCAAGAAATAATTTCTATCTAAAACTAAGTATCGCCTCTTTTGAAGCTTAGAGGCCTATTTATATGGAGCAAACAAGCCCTAGAAACCCTAGAAAATTCAGATTTCAATCTCCCAGTCAAATTAGGAAGTAATCCATGCACAAATCGGAGTAGGAATCGTCCAAATTTGTATCATTCTCTTGCGGGACGATTTTGGTATAGGGAGAGTCCGATTTAGGAAAATCATATTTCATCATGATTTGTATAATTTTGAATTATCTTTCCAATGCCGTTAGAATCACCTTAATCTAATATTTGACCTGAAAGTTATGGCTAAAATACTGAGACATGTTCAGAATCTGAAATTCTATCCGATCCGATTTTGACTTCAATTGGACAAATTCCGATTTTATCATTTCCTTGATTTGATTAAACTTAACCACATCATATATGTCATCTATTATGATTGGTTAAACTTAATCATATCTTCTAGATCTTCTCAAATTGTGCTTTAAGCCCAAAATCAATGATTTTTCTTGTATCTTTATTAAATACCAAAAAACACAAAAACAACATAAAATCAAACAAATAACAATACTAAGGAATTAACATATGCAAGTTAAGGGGATTGAATGTGCAACATTCGGCGCTCATCAGATGCTATATGTGTTCTTTGTTTCATCATGGATAGTAGCTTTATCGTATTTCCATGACTTTCCCAACAATAGGTGACACGTCTCCATGTCAATTACATCACACCAAACATTATCCTTATACTTAGCTCCACTGGAAAAGGACATTAGACAACGTTTAGAAACTGTTACCTCTTTTCCTTTCGTGAGCCATTCCAACCAATATGGAACAGGATGTCTCTTGGTCTCAAGCCCCAACTTGCGAACCGCTTCCTCCGAGACTATATTCTCATGACTCCTTGGATCAACGATAAGCTTGGCCCCCTTGCCTCCCATGGTGCATATAGTTTGAAATTGTTGGCACATACCTTTAATGTATTGGGATACCAAATGACGCTTGATCTCCGCCCCCTCCTTAGGCACCATCTCCGCCATCTTCCTAGGTATTTCTTTCTGTGGAAATTTTCTATTTTTTTTTCTGCCACCATGAACTCTTTGGGTTGCAGGCAATTTTGGAATTCTGGTGTATCGAGTTTGAACCTACTCACCCACTGATTGGCATAAGCTTGTGCAAGGTGCTGATGTCCCTATGTTTGGCGCTCTGTAAACGGGTTCCTAGATCCATTCTCATTGTACGACACAAGTTGAATATTTGAGTAGTGAGGTCTTCAATTTGATTCCTCATAGACCTGAATTGATCCTCTTTGTATTGCCAACGTTCAGCGATAGATTTGCCTTTCGCCTCCGCATATCGCAGCATTGGTTGGTGACGACAACCGTTCGGCCCACCACTCATGTGCTACAAGCGAATTGCCGATTGTTCCTTATGTGTTGTCTCCATGTGCACGTGCACCTCATTCACATCTGCAAAGCGGCTGCTCCTTTCCATCCATGGAAAGTAACTTGAACTCTGATACCAACTGATGCAAGGCAACTTTAGTGGGTTGTAGCGAAGAATAACAATAAAGCAGTAGATAACTAATTCTAGATCTTGAGTTTATCAATGATCTGAGAATTTTCCTTGAAAAGTTAGATACTCTCTAGGTTTTGAAGGAAAAGAAAAATAAAACTCAACTCTGAGTAATTCTCATTAATAAAAATCAATAATAAACAACAACTGATTTTCTTGGAGGGCATAAGCATATAGTTATAGCCCAAAACCCTAAACCTAATAAAATATGACATAAATACCTCCCAAACCCTAAACCTAATAAAATAACAAAATAAAGATAATTAAATAAAGCATATGCGGCTACACGTCCGGATGGAACATATGGATGTCCGGATGGGACACAAAACAAAAACATAAATTTAACATAACGTCTAGATAGGGTGTAAACGGGCTCCGAAAGGAGCATTCTGACCCCTTCTAGGTAAGCTATGGGTCCAGACAAGCCTTACATCTGTCCAGACGGCCTTCTGCTGTTGGACAGCCAATCTGCATTATCTACAGTCTAAAATTAAAAAATTAAAAAATTAAAGACAAAGTAATTCTATTATNTTTTTTTTTTTTTTTTTTCCATATTTATTATCATGACAAGAAATTTTCTCCAATATCCATCTCTCTGGCAAGAGACTTCCCCTGTTTCCCCAGTCCAAGTGCAAATGGATTGAGTCATATTATTACAAGCTAGATGGCCTAAGTTATGTGACATAAATATTTTCTTTTATATACACCACTTGGAAGAAGTAATATATAGAAAATTGTAGATTTGTAAGTAATAGTATTCTTGCTTATCGATGATCCTCAATACAGAAGAAATATTTATCAAAACAGTATTTGTTGTTCGTATTCCTGACCAATGATCTTTTGAATAATTGGAATATTTATCAAAACAGTACTATCTATGTTTTTTTTTTTTTTTTTGACATGTCCGCACAAGAGAGGGGAGTGGAGATTTGAACTAGTGACATCCACTTCATTAGACGTGGTCCCAGCCGATTGAGCTACCTCTTGGGGACAGTATTATCTATGTTTTAGAAAGTGACAAATTTGATACATATCTATTGATGCAGCGCGACTTTGGTGGGCTACAGCGAAAAACAACAATAAAGTAGCGGATAACTAATTCTAGATCTTGAGTCTATCAATTATCTAAGAATTTTTTTTGAAAAACTAAATACTAAATACTCTCTAGGTTTTGAAGGAAAAGAAGAATAAAACTCAACTCTGAGTAATTCGTTGTTGGACAGCCGATCTGCATCATTCTCCCCAGGTTGGAGAGAATTTGTACTCGAATTCTGCTGGTTCTTTCCACGGTCCTTTGAATGCCCAGTCAACTCATTCCACTCGCCATTCATCAAGATTAAGACAAGGCTACATCCCAAAATAAACGTGACGTTTCTCATGATCGAAGTACCTCAATGTTTGTCGTAAAATCCCCACACACCCTTTGCTGTGTAGACTTGTCATGTTTCTCTCGTGCTTTGCTCTTCCCACAAGCCATGAGAATCCCCAAAGAACTCACAAAGGCCCTTTCAATCTTTGACAGAAAAGCCTTTTCCACCGTATAGATCTCATCACAATTTTGGCTAGAATAATTTGATAAAATAGCATCTATCCTAATGAAATCAACATAGTCAATTGGCTCAGCACTAAAATCGAAGACTTTATCTTCGGGGATCTTATCAGGCACATGATATGTAGAATTGTCGTCAAAAAGTGTAAAACTATCTGAAAGATTTAGCTCTTCTTCATGAAAAATTGCGATACTCTCTGAAACGTTTACCTCTTCCACTTTTTTCCCTAATTCTTCAAGCTTTTTAGTACTCTTGATGTTGTGCGGATGATTAGGAACATTAGACCCCGGCACCAAATGAAGTTGAGGTTGAATGTCTTGCAATGATGGCACCGCTTTCGGTAATTTTGCTTGGACCACGTCGATAAATCTTCTCAACTGCTCCTTTATCAGCCCCAATACCACTCCCTTGATGCCGCTTTCCTTGTCCGTCAACTCTTGCTTGGCTACAACGGATTGACCATCCTCTTGTGAAGGTTTTGGCTCCACCCATGGGCTATGTAGCAACGTTAATCTGGTTTTATCCCACATGAAGCTGATGTGGTCTTTTTAAAGCCAAAAATATCAATAATAAATTAAACCACTCGCAATAGGACGAATCCCGTAGGATAAGGCTATATAGAGGGTGTCAAACCTCAAAGACAGCAAGGGTTTCGTTATCAAATTCGAAATATTAAAATTAACTTAATTAAAAAGATGTTTGAATTTGTTTGTAACTAAAATGCATGAAATAAATGTAAAAAGAGAGAATGAATATATGAGAGAGAAAGTAGGGTATTGACTTCACCTCTATCCGCACAACAATGGCTAATCAGATTTAATCCAAAAATTCAATTTATGCATGTTATAAATAAACAAGAAACTACCTTATTAAAGAATAAGAATAATCTATCTTCAGTTGACACGAATCATTCACCTAACCACTAAATTATAAAATTCTTTAACAGGATACATACAATCAATGAATAAGTATAACCCATCTTCAATTAGTACGGATTGTCTACCTAAATTACATTAAACTAGGATGTAGTACAATCCGTCTTCCCTAGGCATGGCTTATCAAATCCTATTGATCAAATGTCAATTAATCCCATTGTATAACCATCATCCTCATGATCACAGAAAACAAGAATGATTTGAGTTCAATAAAAGTAAAATATTTTCTAAGACAAGAAGATAATTTCACAACTATTGAATTTGGAATTTAAGAACAATTGCATTAATAATTAAGAACAAAATCAAAGGTAGCAATCCTCATAGTTATACAATCAACATACATAAACTGAAAATCCAGAAATTAAATACAATCAAACCATTATGCTTGGATAGGGTTATATCAACACCCCACGAATGGGTTTAGCCGCTCATGACTCCGCTAAGCCTCCAAGAAATAATTTCTGTCTAAAACTAAGTACCGCCACTCTTGAAGCTTAGAGGCCTATTTATAGGAAGCAAACAAGCCCTAGAAGCCCTAGGAAACCTAGAAAAATCATATTTCAATCTCCTAGTCAAATTAGGAAGTAATCCATGTACAAATTGGAGTAGGATTCATCCAAATTTGCATCATTCTCTTGCGGGATGATTTTGGTGTAGCGAGAGTCCGATTTAAGAAAATTATATTTCAGCATGATTTGTATAATTTTGAATTAGATTTCCAATGCCGCTAGAATCACCTTAAACCGATATTTGAGCTGAAAGTTATGAACACAATACTGAGACATGTTCAGAATCTGAAATTCTATCCGATCCCATTTTGACTCTAATTGGAGAGATTCCGATTTTATCCTTTCCTTGATTTGATTAAACTTAACCACATCATATATGTATTCTATTATGATTAGTTAAGCTTAATCATATCTTCTAGATCTTCTCAAATTGTGCTTTAAGCCCAAAATCAATTATTTTTCTTGTCCCTTTATTAAATACCTGAAAACACAAAAACAACACAAAATCAAACAAATAACAATGCTAAGGAATTAACATATGCGAGTTAAGGAGATTGAATGTGCAACATTCGACGCTCATCAGAAGCTATATGTGCTCTTTGTTTCATCATGGATAGCAGCTTTATCGTATTTCCATGGCTTTCCCAACAATAGGTGACACGTCTCTATGTCGACCACATCACACCAAACATTATCCTTATACTTAGCTCCAATGGAGAAGGACATTAGACAACGTTTAGAAATTGTTACCTTGTTTCCTTTCGTGAGCCATTCCAACCGATATGGAGCAGGATGTCTCTTGGTCTCAAGCCCCAACTTGCGAACCGCTTCCTTCGAGACTATATTCTCATGACTCCTTGGATCAATGATAAGCTTGGACCCCTTGCCTCCCGTGGTGCATATAGTTTGAAATTGTCGGCACATACCTTTAATGTATTGGGATACCAAATGACGCTTGATCTCCGCCCCCTCTTTAGGCACCATCTCCGCCATCTTCCTAGGTATTTCTTTCTGTGGAAATTTTCTATTTTTTTTTCCTGCCACCATGAACTCTTTGGGTTGCAGGCAACTTTGGAATTCTGGTGTATCGAGTTTGAACCTACTCACCCGCTGATTGGCATGAGCTTGCGCAAGATGTTGACGTCCCTACGTTTGGCGCTCCGTAAACGGGTTTCTAGATCCATTCTCATTGTGACGACACAAGTTGGATATTTTGGTAATGAGGTTTTCAATTTGATTCCTCATAGCCCTGAATTGATCCTCCTTGTATTGCCAACGTTCAGCGATAGATTTGCCTTCCGCCTCCGCAAATCACAGTATTGGTTGGCGACGACAACCGTTTGGCCCACCATTCATGTGCTACAAGTGAATTGCCGGTTGCTCCTTACGTACTGTCTCCGTGCGCACGTGCACCTCATTCACGTCTACAAAAGCAGCTGCTTCTCTCCATTCATGGAAAGTAACTTGAGCTCTGATACCAACTAATGCAGGGCAACTTTGGTGGGCTGTAGCGAAGAACAACAATAAAGCAGCAAATAACTAATTCTATATCTTGAATTTATCAATGATCTGAGAATTTTTCTTGAAAAGCTAGATACTCTCTAGGTTTTGAAGAAAAAGAAGAATAAAACTCAACTCTGAGTAATTCTCATTAATAAAAATCAATAATAAACAACAACTGATTTTCTTGGAGGGTATAAGCATATATTTGTAGCCCAAAACCCTAAACCTAATAAAATATGACATAAATACCCCACAAACCCTAAACCTAATAAAATAACAAAATAAAGATAATTAAATAAAGCATATGCGGCTACGCGTCCGGATGGGACATATGGACGTCCGGACGGGACACAAAACAAAAACGTAAATTTAACATAACATCCGGATAAGGTGCGAACGGGCTCCGAAAGGAGCATTCTAACCCCTCCTAGGTAAGCTACGGGTCCAGACGAGCCTTACATCCGTCCAAACGGCCTTCTGCTGTTGGACAACCGATCTGCATCATCTACAGTCTAAAATTAAAAAATTAAAAAATTAAAGACAAAGTAATTCTATTATTATTTTTAAAATAAAAAATAAAAAAGTAGTTGAGTGGGTATCTCTCCCCTCTCCACCGCCTCGAAATGGCTAGAGCACCCTTTTATTTAGAGGTAAGGAACCTGGCCACCCTCGAAATGAGCTTTTAAGGATAACTGAACCACTCCTAGCANAAGTTTGTATACATTAATGTGATTATAATTTATAAATGGCAAGAAATACATTAGTTACTTAATTAATAATCATTTAATCTACTCAGTTATGAATGAAATCGAGCTCACGAGTCGAGCTCACGAGCCCTTGTCGAGTTTAGTCGGGCGAGCCGAGCTCGGCTCATTTGCTAATCGAGCGAGCTTGTACAGTAACGAGCCGAGCTGAACAGTATCGAGCTCGATCTCGATGCGAGCTTAATCGAGCCGATCTCGAGCCGAGCTGTCGAGTGTGTCGGCTCATTTACAGGCCTACCCTTAATTAGGGTGTGCTTTGGTTACCCTCAAAACCTCTTCAAAGAGTGGCCGAACTATTCCTCATTTAAAGGGACCACTCTAAAAAGCTTCCTAGGCAAGTAGCCAAACCACCCTAGTCTAAGCTTTTTATTATTTTTTTTTATTTCAATATTTTTTGTTAAGTGTCAAGTTGAGATGACATTTTATACACGTGGAAACATTTTAGTGGTCTTAAATTGAATTTTATAATTGAACGAAAGTATCAAATTAAGTACAGGTATCATTTAAATGAAATTAAGTACAGTATCCAAGGCAAAAATACTTTCCCAATTGGAATATTCTAAGAACATATATATTAGAAAAGTGCTATTTATCCAAAGTTTTCTTTTAAAAAAAAATTATTATTTTAAGTTGATGTTATGGTGACATCATTTAAGAACTAATTTTGAAAGAAAAATCTATATATATATAAATATTGACGTACTTCTAATTCTTATCCGACAACTTAAAAAATTGGATGGAAGGAAAAGTAAGGAGTCAAATGGGTCAACGTGCCGCCGCCCTTGAATCTTTTGGAAGGCCAACAAGAAAAGTTGAAATGGAGTTAATGAAGGCAAATTGCAAGTTGTAGGCTTGTCAGTAAACAGTTGATCATGCATAAAGATGCGGTCAACCTTGTCCGGAAGAAGGAGAAAAGGAAAGAAACTTGCCGTGGAAACCAAGAGAGCTCTGTTCATTCAACCTTCTCTATAGTATATATACCATACGAGTATTTCTTCAATCCGGTGTGAAAGAAAAGAGTGCGATTGTGTGAGTGCTTACTGATAGAGAAAACAGAGAGGGAGTAAAAGTAAAGACCGAGATCGAGATCGACATGGAAGTAGTTGAAGAGATGGAGATTGTGATAGTCGGCGGTGGGATTTGTGGGCTTGCCACCGCACTTGCTCTTCACCGGTAATTTAATTTGTTTTATCTTCTTCACAGATATGCCTAGCTGTTCTTTATTTATTTATTATTAACTGCTGCTTCATTTGACATGCAGGAAGGGTATTACAAGTGTAGTTTTGGAGAGATCGGAGTCTCTGAGAGCAGCCGGAGGCGGTATTGCTGTTCACACCAATGGCTGGCGTGCCCTGGATCAGCTGGGTATTGCTTCTGAGCTCAGACAAACTGCCCACACTATTCAGTTGTCAAGGACCATGTTTCTTGACAGTGGGAAGCAGAAAGAATCACCCGTCTCGTAAGTTTTATTTATAGGGCTTTTCATTTTGCTTTCAAAATCACAAAGCTTACCATTTGTACGATCAAAATAAAAGATTGTTCAATTTGGCTGCAGGGAAGGAGAAGCTCGGTGTGTTGAACGGAGTAAATTAATTGAATTGCTGGCAGCTCATCTGCCGCTTGGCACAATTCGCTTTGGATGTCGAGTAATCTCAGTCAAATTGGACACACAGACTACTTCAACTCCAATCCTTCATATGCATGATGGAAGCATAATTAAGGCTAAGGTACTCCTTTTTTCATTTACACTACTATATATTTGGATTTTTATTTCTTATTAGAATAGAATAAATTAGCAAACACCCATATATTATAACTTGTGTTTGGTTAGGAATTTCTTACATCATTTGCTCATCACAGATTGTGATTGGATGTGATGGAGGCAACTCAATCATTGGGGAGTTTCTGGAGCTGAAGCCCCCGAAGCTTTTATCTGCGTGTGCGGTGAGAGGTTTTACAAATTATCCAAATGGCCATGGATTTCCCCCTGATTTCATTCGCCAAAAAAAGGGCCCAATCCTGCTTGGAAGAACTCCTGTAAATGATACGTTGGTTTTCTGGTTCGTAGCTTCTCAAGGTTACCCTCAAGGTACCGTACACTCACTATATATAATTAAGCCGTTATTAATTTAATTTAATTTAATTTGGATTATTTCTTAATGCTTGGTAATTTTATTTCAACAGATTCAAATGTTTGGAAAGATCCAGAGCTTATTAGACAATATGCTCTGGAGTCAACCAAAGGCTTCCCTACAGAGATGACAGAAATGATCAATAGGAGTGACGAGAAATCATTGTCTCTCACGCACCTGAGATATCGCGACCCACGTGACGTGCTATTCGGAAGGTTTCGGAAAGGAAGCGTGACGGTGGCAGGGGACGCAATGCACATAATGGGTCCATTTCTTGGTCAGGGTGGCTCGGCAGGTGTTGAAGATGCCATCGTGCTTGCCAGATGCTTGGCGCCGAAGTTGCAGGAGGAAAATCTGGAAAGAAATGGAAGGGAGATGATGGTGCAGAATGTTGGGGAGGCTTTGGACGCATATGTGAAGGAGAGGAGGATGAGATTGGTGTGGCTGTCTACGCAAACTTATCTCACGGGGAAACTGTTGCTTGATGATTCGCCATTGCCGATGAAGTTGCTTAGTCTTGTCATCGTGGTTGCTCTGTTTAGAGACCCAGTTGGTCATAGTCGATATGATTGTGGCCGCCTTTAAGACCAATTTCCATGCATGGATAATGGATTGCTATTTTGTTGTTGTAATTCAAATAATATCCCTCTGTTTTCCACTTGCTGCTTGGATGGTAAATTGTGTTGTTCATATCTTGAATAATGGAACATTTTGAGATTCTGCAGAGTTCTCTGTCTTCTAGCTGGGTTTATGTAGTCTCAGAAAACTGGGTTTACTAACATCATTAATTAGGAGATCTAAATAAGGAAAAATTAAGTCGGCGTTTGGACGATCCAACGTTGACGTTCAAATGAAACTAAGGTTTCATGGCTTTTGCCGGGCGGCATTCGAACTTCCTAGCGAACATCCCACCAAATTGTTAACATTGCCAAATTCTGATTAGAATTCCCAGTAGACTCCTTATAAGGGAGTCGGTTCCCTATGTACAGGGAATATATCCAAAAAATCACAAAAAAGTCTCACAGCAACCTCCCTGCTTCCCTAAGTCATCAGATGCTACGGTAAAACCTTATACATAAGGTTCACTGTAGCGATCCCTTCCCTTATTATAATCATAAAAAAACTCTCTTCTCTCTCCTCTCACGTCTCTCTCTCGCATTCACCGCCGATCCATCTTCGTCCAAGGCCATCACCGCCGATCCAAAGAAGTAGAGAGCTTTGGATTCTCGAGACTGGGTCGATGCCTATGAAGGAGAACAAAATCAGAGAGAAGAAACAGAACCATCAGATAGAAACGAAACAGAAAATCAAATCCAAAAATCAAATCAAGTCAAAAAATCACCCAGCATCAGAAAATCAAATCCAAAAAAAGGAAACAGAATCGGAGAGAAGAAACAGAACCATCGGCCAGATAGAAACGAAACAGAAAATCAAATCCAAAAATCAAATCAAATGAGAAAATCACCCAGCTTCAGATTCTCTCTCACCCAGCTTCATAAAATCAAATCGAAAAACAGGAAACATAACCATCGAAGAGGCAAGAATGGGAGAGAACCAGCTTAGGAGAGAAACAGAACCAAAAGAGGAAACATAACCAGCTTCAGATGCTCCACCTGGTGGGTTGGGTGGTAGGGAAAGAGAGGCGAGAATGGGCTGGAGGGGAAAGGAAGAAGATGGAGGTCAGATGAGAGAGAGAAAGAATCTAATATAATATCTAATATAATATATAATAGGAGAATGTTAAGCAGGAGGGCTTAATAATGTGACACGTGGCATCCTATTTATCTAACANAAAATTAAGTCGGCGTTTGGACGATCCAACGTTGACGTTCAAATGAAACTAAGGTTTCATGGCTTTTGCCGGGCGGCATTCGAACTTCCTAGCGAACATCCCACCAAATTGTTAACATTGCCAAATTCTGATTAGCCAAAGTCCGGCCACTTCATTGAACGATCCTCTGAATGAACGTCGTCTTAGGTTCTTTAGTTGTGGTCTCACGTCTGAACTGCCATCGAACCAAGCAACATATTACATCTCAAACCAATGTTGCTCGCAAAACAGCCAACGTTGATCCCAATCAACCAGGATAAGACAAGCCTCAGAGATACAGACTTCAAGGCTACTGAATCCAAGGAATTTGACAGCCAAAAAAATCCTAAAATCAAGGATACTCACAGCTGTACAATGCAGCCACATGCTAAGAGGAATTCACGGTTGACGAGTGTGGACCATCATGCATCAGACTCTACTCTTTTTTTTCTTTTTTCTTTTTTTTGACATATTCACGCAAAAAGAGGAGGAGAATTTGAACTAATGACGTCCACTTCATTAGGCGTAGTCTTAACCGATTAAACTACCTCTTAGAGACATCAGATTTCTCTTCTACCAGGACTAGTACAGTAGTACTTGAACCTGTGTGTTTAAAGTATATTAGTTTTGTATATTGTCTTGTAAGCTAGTTGTAGGTCATGTGACTCTCAAGCCACATTCTAGTTGAGAGTTACGTTCCTGTACAAACATTTTATAAATAGTGCGCCAAGCATATCTGCCAAAGAAAGGCAATTACAACAAATCCCTTTATCTTCATTATATGGTATCATTAAGTGATCTAAATAAGGAAAAATTAAGTTGGCGTTTGGATGGTCCAACGTTGACGTTCAAATGAAACTAAGGTTTCATGGCTTTTGCCTGGCGGCATTCGAACTTTCTAATTAATGATGCTTCACGTCTGAACTCACTAGTGAACCCAGTAACGAACGAAGGTCTCAGGTTCTTCCATTGATGCTCAATGTTTGAACTATACGTCAACAGACTAGTTGTGGAAGCCTGTTTTGTCCATGTAGTTTAAACCTGTCCGAATGTCCCAACAACCAAAAACCAAAATCCATCTATGGTTACAACTTTAAATCATTCAAACATTCAATCTATTTAGACATTGAATTAGCCGATCTAAAACCTAAAATTAGGAATTGCAAGGGAACTTTATAGCAATAAATTCTTCTATCAGAGTCAATAAATTTTTTGTTTTGAATAGAATCGTTCTTGCATCATGGACCTGCCTGTACCAATAACTTTTTGTCCTTTTTTTTTTTAATTTTTTAGATGAATGTTAATATTTTTCGATAGTTGAGATGAGATATTGGCACAATTAAAACTGAGAAAGATTGATAATATGGTAATAATTTAAAGATGATATGTCTACTTTAGTTGCCACCAAAGAAGAAAATGGCCCCTTTGTTTCTCACAAAACATCATCATGGCTCCGTTTGCCAGTGGAACGGAACCGCACTGTAGGCTGTAGTGGTACTGTAGCTACAGTGCCATTCCGTAGTCCCTCCGGCCTGTGTAACCTGAAAAGTGAAAACTGCGATTTAAAAAAAAAAAAAAATTGATCTGCAAAACATGCTTTCCCCTACACTTTTAAGCCAACCTAACCCCCATCACCTTACCTATACTCCTTCTGAAGAATCTGAACGACCAAAAAAAAAAACTGGCCTCAATCTCTTTCTCTCCATCCCTCTCGTCTTTGTTGTTCCCACCTCGCCGGTTTATCAAACCCCAAATGTTCCACGCCTTGCTCTACCACCTAGACTTCTTGGACACCCCTTTCGCTCCCCATTTCCCACCACAGACGCGGTGTTTCTGAACCCCATTTCGAATGTCTCCGAGCAATCGTCCCGTAAAGAATTCGAGTTCGAGTCCCTCGACTCTCTATCTGGGACTACCAGTTTCGGTCCTTGGAAGAAGTAATTGCCGGTGGTGGTGGCTAGAGACACCTTTGCATTCGAGAGACCGACTTCAACTCGTCGATCTCCGCCACCACCGCCGCGGCAGTCTTCCGAATCAAGTTGGACTGAAAGAAAAAGATTGAGGCCAATTTTCCTTTTTTTTTTTTTTTTTTTNATTTTTTCGTAATAAAGTAGAACCACTCCACCTCCTCCTAATTGCTATCTTATAATATTCTCCTCTATCCATCAAGTTACTTAGAACCCATAACATTTCTTTGGCATTTTCAGCTTTCCAGATATATAACGAGTTTCTCATGAATTATGTTGTCATATATCACACTAATGATCTCAAGTAAAGGTCTCACGTTTTTCTTTTCTTCTACCTAATACTTACTTTGTGATTGTGTCTGTACGTAGACTATAAATCTGTTGAAGATGCAAAAGATAGAGATATGCATCATCTCCATAAAACAAACAAAGCGAATTCTTATAGTAAGTGTAGATTTTTGTCTCAAAAAAACAAATCAACAAATATTTTTTTGTTACAACATATAAAGAAAAACTCGATAGAAATGTGTTTAAATTTTGAAATTAAACTATAACAAAGAATACCGGGCGTACTTTTTTTACAACCAAAATATTTTTTTCGAATGTTCATAATTTTGAGTAAGTATTACATCAACAATATTAGAAAATTCTTTATAATTTTATATTAATGTTTTGATTAAGCAAAATTCAAGTTTTTCTCTTACAATTATGAAAAGTAAATTTCATAATACTTATAAAATGTATGATTATAATATAACCCTAAAAATCCCGCGCATTGCGCGGGTTATAAGCTCGTTAAAATAAAGGGGAAAAAAAGTAATAAAAAAGTAATAATATTTGGATTTAACTTCAATACGGTCTGTCTGCAAAAGATGGGTTTTGCAGGATCCACTAAGAGCATGACACCTCACATAAAGAAGAAAAATTGTACAAAAAAATATATAAACCTCCTGCAGCTGATTTTCATTTAAAAGAAGGAAGAAAAGAGAAAGAATAGAAGAGAAGAGAAAAAAGGAAGAGAAGGAAGAAGAAGAAGACGTGGGTCTGCAGACCCACGGTGCAGGCACAGTGGACCCAAGGCTGGCCTAGATCTGGCCGGCCACCGAGACCCACGGCCTAGGTCTCGCCAGCCGTGGGTCTTTCTCCGGTGAGTTTTTTTTTTTTTGATGGATTTGCTCTGGTTTGGGTATGGTTTTTTGGTTTTTTCTTTGGTTTTCACATGGCTCCGACGACTTTTAGGGTGATAAAATAGCTCCGATTTTAGGATGACAAAATCCCAAAAAGGGTTAACCTTCCCTTCTAGGTTTTAGTTTTGAATCCAAAATAAGTTTTGAGGCATTAGAATCGATTTTTGTGGCTGAATTTCGCAAAAAATAGGGCCGGAGATGGTTACCCATGGCTGGCCGGTGGTTTGGGTTTATCCGGCGCCGGTGGTTTGGGTTTGCTATGCTGGTTTGGTTTTGGTTTTAAATTTGCTGTTTTGATTTTATTTTGCTAGAAATGATTTGGAGTTTGGGTTTTGTTTTGTTGATTTTTTCTGTTTTGTAGTTTTTTTCTGGTTTTTTTCCGGCTGGTGATGCTGGGTTTGGGGAAAGAAAAGAGTTGTCGGCGATGCTGATTTTTTCCGGCCGGAAAGTTGGTTTTCCGGCCAACGATGCTGGCCGGTTGCATGCTCTCCGGCCCCGGTGGGGGGTGGGTTTGTTGGCGTCGGTTTGTGTTTTGATTTCATTTTGTTAAACTGAGCTTGTTGATGTGTCTCTCCAAGAGTGCATGCTGCAAAATACCCTTTTGCAGATGGACTGTATGGTAAGGGCTCTCTAATATTTTAATGTTATAGGGAATGATTAAGAGAAGCTACTGAAGTGCATTTTGATATGGAGAAGTAAAAAGTAATTTAGATCCTTAAATGTAGGAAATAAGACAAAAAAGCTACTGTGAATGCTCTTAGCTGAAGTCCGGCCACTTCATTGAACATCGCCTTAGGTTCTTCGGTTGTGGTCTCACGTCTGAACTGCCATCGAACAAAGCAACATATTACATCTCAAACCAATGTTGCTCACAAACAGCATTGATCCCAATCAACCAGGAAAAGACAAGCCTCAGAGATACAGACTTCAAGGCTACTGAATCCAAGGAATTTGACAGCCAACAAGATCCTAAAATCAAGGATACTCACAGCTGTACAATGCAGCCACATGCCGAGAGGAAGAGGAATTCAGGGTTGACAAGTATGGACCATCATGCATCAGGCGTGATGGTCCACGCAAGAGAGGAATGGGAATTCGAGTTAATGATCTCTATTTTATTAGGCGTAATTTCAACCGATTAGATATGGTTTTTTAGACATGTCCTTAGATTTCTCTTCTACCGAGACTACTTGTGTGTTTAAAGTAGATTAGTTTTGTATATTGTCTTGTAAGCTAGTTGTAGGTCATGTGACTCTCAAGCCACATGGTAGTTGAGAGTTACGTTCCTGTACAAACATTTTATAAATAGTGCTCCAACTCCAAGCATATCTGCCAAAGAAAGGCAATTACAACAAATCCCTTTATCTTCATTATATGGTATCATTAAGTGATCTAAATAAGGAAAAATTAAGTTGGCGTTTGGATGGTCCAACGTTGACGTTCAAATGGAACTAAGGTTTCATGGCTTTTGCCTGGCGGCATTCGAACTTTCTAATTAATGATGCTTCACGTCTGAACTCACTAGTGAACCCTGTAACGAACGAAGGTCTCAGGTTCTTCCATTGATGCTCAATGTTTGAACTATACGTCAACAGATTAGTTGTGGAAGCTTGTTTTGTCCATGTAGTTTAAACCTGTCCGAATGTCCCAACAACCAAAAACCAAAATCCATCTGTGGTTACAACTTTAAATCATTCAAACATTCAATCTATTTAGACATTGAATTAGTCGATCTAAAACCTAAAATTAGGAATTGCAAGGGAACTTTATAGCAATAAATTCTTCTATCAGAGTCAATAAATTTTTTGTTTTGAATAAAATCGTTCTTGCATCATGGACCTGCTTGTACCAATAACTTTTGAGAGCATCTACCATCCGGTCATGGCAGAAAAGGGGGCTTTTTTGCCCACCAATAATAAGTTGACACCTCAACATTTTAAGAAAATTGCACAGATTTAAAATAAAACCAAAACACCCCATCAACTAATCAACCAACCATAACCATCCAGATGCCGCCACCACCGCCGCCTGCCGCCCACCTCCGGCGAACAGACGCCGGCAGCCACCACCCTCTCCGACGACTTTTCCGGCAGAAAAAAAAAAAAAAAAAAAAAAAAAAAAAAAAAAGATAGAGCCGGCCACTAGTGGTGGCCGCGCTCCACCCCACCGGCCAGGGGGAGAGAAATCCGACCAATACAGTGGCCATTTTGGTCTCTCCGGCGAACGAAAAAAAATTCCGACGAGCCTAAAAAATCGTTTATAATGCCTCAAAAATCGATTCTAATGCCACCAATTCGTTTCTAATGCATCAAAACTAAAACCTAGAGGGGAAGGTGAACCCTTTTGGGGATTTTATCATCCTAACAACCAAAAAAAAAAAATCAAACTAGAAGGAAAAAAAAAAAAAAAAAAAAACCAGACCCACGGCCAGCGAGACCCAGCCGTGGGTCTCGGTGGCTAGTGGGTCGGCTGCTAGGTGGGTCAGCCGCGAAGTGTCTCAGAGCACGACGAGATCCTTCCTTCTTCCTTCTTCTTTTCTCTTCTTTCTCTTCTCTTTCTTGCTCCATCGTGAAGTCTCTTCTTCTGCAGTGTGGGTCTCGTGTGGGAGGGTGTAGAATTTTGTTTTGCATTTTTTTCTCTTTTTATGAGGTGTCAGCATGTGATTGGTGGGCAAAAAACACCACCTTTTTGCCCCATCCGAATTGAAGTTATTCTCATAACTTTTTGTCCTTTTTTTAAAAAAAATTTTAGATGAATGTTAATATTTTTCTATAGTTGAGATGAGATATTGACACAATTAATAGTTTGAGAGAAAGATTAATAATATGGTAATAATTTAAACATGATATGTCTACTGTGGTTGCCACCAAAGAAGAAAATGGCCCCTTTGTTTCTCACAAAACATCATCATGGCTCCGTTTGCCAGTGGAACGGAACCGCACTGTAGGTTGTAGCAATACTGTAACAGTTTTGGTCCTTGGAAGAAGTAATCGCCGGTGGTGGTGGCTAGAGACACCTTTGCATTCGAGACTGACTTCCACTCGTCGATCTCCGCCACCACCGCCGCGGCAGTCTTCCGAATCAAGTTGGACTGAAAGAAAAAGATTGAGGCCAGTTTTTTTTTTTTTGGAAAAAATATAAAAAAGCCCCATCAACTACCAATCGTTTACGATTTAGCCCCATGAATTTTCAAAAGTAATAAAATGGCCCCCCAAACTATCTAACAATTGTATTTTGGCCCCCTCCGTTAGTCATGACCGACAAATTGGATGGAAAATACAAAACAACGTCGTTTTTTGGTGTTAAGTTACTAAAATGCCCTTTTACAAAATAGGAAAAAATATAAAAAAGCCCCCTCAACTACCAGCCGTTTACGATTTAGCCCCCTGAACTTTCAAAAGTGATAAAATGGCCACCCAAACTACCTGACAATTGTATTTTTGCCCCCTCCATTAGTCAAGACCGTCAAATTGGATGAAAAATACAAAACGACGTCGTTTTGTGGTGTTAAGTTACTAAAATGCCATTTTGAAAAAAAATTAATTAAAAAAATGCCCCCCTAAAAAGGCGTCGTTTTTAATAGAAAAAAAAAAAAAAAAAAAGAAAGAAGAAGAAGAAGAACGGTGGACTCACTGGGTGAAGCGAGATAGCCACGAAGACACAGGCGAAGTGGGGGTACAGACTTGCTAGTGTGGTGGGTCGCCTCAAGGCGAGGACATCGGCAAGGTGAGGCCAAATAAAGTAAGAGGGTCGTGGGCAACCACTGGGAGGTGTTTGGGTTCGCACACCGGGGCTCGCGGAGAGCTGTTGGTGCCAAACTGTTGGTCCATGGACGACCCAGATATGCCCTGCGTTCGAATCTCACCGGGAAGAATGCAGGGTCTGACACGATGTTGCAGCCTTGCAGGACAAGGCCCGACGCCTGTCGGCTTTCCTTCCTGCCCTGTGCAGTCACGATGCATTGTCTTTCTTCGTGTTTTGCAACAAAAATTGCTGTGCGGAGTGAGGCTTGCCGGTGACCATCAAGCCGCAATTCCGCCGTTTGCGAGGTCGCGCGGGTCTGCACGAACTGGAGGTTGTGATTCAGCCCGGACAAGGGGTGGAGTTTACCAAAGAAGAAGAACAGTGGTTTAGGGGTGGCCGGCGAGCCCCACCGTTCTTCTTCTTCTTTCTTTCTTTCTTTTTCTTTTTTTTTTTTGTCAAAACGATGTCGTTTTTGGGGGGTATTTTTTAAATTGCTTTTTTTTTTTTCAAAATGGCATTTTAGTAACTTAACACCAAAAAACGACGTCATTTTGTATTTTCCATCCAATTTGACGATCTTGACTAACGGAGGGGGCCAAAATACAACTGTCAGGTAGTTTGAGGGGCCATTTTATCACTTTTGAAAGTTTAGAGAGCTAAATCGTAAACGGCTGGTAGTTGATGGGGCTTTTTTATATTTTTTTCCTTTTTAAATTGATTTTTTTTTCAAAAGGGCATTTTAGTAACTTAACACCAAAAAACGACGTCGTTTTGTGTTTTTCATCCAATTTGACGGTCTTGACTAACGGAGAGAGCCAAAATACAACTGTCAGATAATTTTGGGAGCTATTTTATCATTTTTAAAAGTTCAGGGGATTAAATCATAAATAGCTGATAATTGAAAGGGTTTTTTTTATTTTTTATTTTTTATTTTTTTTTTGTCATTCAGATTCTTCGGAAGGAGTATAGGGTAAGGTGATGGAGGTTAGGCTGGCTTAAAAGTGTAAAAGTGTAGGGGAAAGCGTGTTGTACCGGTCAAATTTTTTTTTTTAAAATCACAGTTTTCACTTTTCAACTCTCACAAATTGGGGAGAGTACAGAATGGCACTGTAACTACAGTACCACTACTAGGTGGTTTCAACTACGGTGCGGTTCCGTTCTGGCAAACGGAGCCCATAAGATTTTATTTATAAAGTAATTGGCATTTTCAAAGCAGTGGACCATTAAATATTACAATCTTAAAAAGACAAGACAAGACATGACGTATTTTATCTATAGTCTTAAAAAAAGGACAAGACAAGACAAGATAAGATGTATTTCATCTATATAGACTAATTGGTGCTTTCAGAACAATATTTGATGGTGAGAAATTGGCCGGAGAAGAGAGAAAATGGATCGAGTGGAAGAGATGGAGGAGATTATAGTAGTCGGCGGTGGAATTTGCGGCCTTGCTACTGCTCTTGCTCTTCACAGGTTTCTTCTTCTTATATATTATTTTCTTCCCATAATAGGTATAATTAGTATAAAACAACTAATTAATCCTTGTCAATGTTGTTTCTTTATGGTATATGAGTTGCTTAGGAAAGGTATTAAGAGTTTGGTTTTAGAAAAATCGGAGTCACTTCGCGCCACCGGAGCAGGTATCACTATCCGGACAAATGGTTGGCGTGCGCTTGATCAGCTTGGTGTTGGCTCGAAGCTCAGAAAAACTGCCATCCACTTACAACGGTATACCCTTTCCTCTCGTAAATAGACTAGTTTCATGGAACACGGCCAAGAGCACAATGAATAGGGTTGAGGAGAACTGAATTTTGCCAAAAAAACGATTATTAAATAAAATCAAACTGTGAATCAAAATAAGGATTCTCCCAAAAATTTGGTGAAATCCGTTAATAAAGTCCCTACTAAAACGAGAAAAGAAATATTTCTTAAATGACAAAAATAACTTCAAACGGTGATTCGAAGGGAAAAACAGTGAATTTTGAGCCCGAAAACAATGCTCATTAATTGTAGTTGGGTGGTCACGAGGTGTACGCCGAAAAGAGCTTTTCGAATTGGAGTTTTATGCATGATTCCAATACCCGTAGCAAAAGTTATGCACATTTTATTACATATTGTGCGATTTTTCCCCCGGATTACACCTATTATAGTGATTCTTGTCATTCTTGGGTTGTCATTTTGTGTCAAAATGTTTTAAAGCTATTAGTATGGTATATGACAACTTAAAATCCATTGACTCTCCTGCATCAAGGTGCCAAATATTTTTCTTTATTATGTCGCTTGCCATTATGTTGTGGGTCATGTTAAAAATTGTCTGTCATTATGTCTGAGTAATGCTATAAGTCCTTTTTGTATCACTTTTATGTCCTTCCAAGGATAATGTGACTCTTAAAATTATAATTCAACTTGTGATTAATCCTCTTATGTTTCTTCAAGGATGATGTAATTCTTAAAATCACCATTGGACTTGTGATTGATCATTTTTTTATTTTGATCAAATAGTGGTTTTAAAAGCTATCTCATTTTTTGAGGAATACAAGGAAGACTAATAAAAATTACTCAATTATGTTGCGTATCGAGTTCGGATCGTGTCAAAACATGAGAATAAGACTAGATAGGTCAATCTAACCCAACCCATTTAATTAAACAAGTCAGACTCCTCAACCTTAACCCTTTAATTTCGTGTTGGGTTCGTGTCGAATTCACGAATCGTGTTAAAAATTGTGAGCCCTAAGCCTAGCCTCCAAGAAAAGAAAAACACAATCCAATCAAGGTTTTGGACAATTTCTACAATTACATACTTGGGGCCCATTTATTTTTATTTTATTTTATTTTACATGTCTACATAAGAGGGGGAGGGACCTCCACTTTATTAGGCGTGATTCCAGCCGGTTGAGCTATAAACAAGTCTATTTATTCTAACAACTAACATGGTCACAACTCATTATTCATTTCAGCCCATTTAAAACACATCAACCCAATTACAAAATACACACCTAACAAAAGACCCATTAAATATTTTTCCGTATTTTCTTATGTTAATATTAAACGCAGGGAACAAGACATATGGCTTACTGACGGCAAGCAACAAGAAATACCACTCGGGTAAGTTCTTCTCCTCTGCTTTTATTTTGGCCATCTTTTACTTTGTGTGCAGAGGCGGCTTTTTCTGCAAATTGTGTGAAATTCAACTCAATCATTTTCAAGCCAATCGAGGACAATATTATTTCAAAGATGCAGAGGAGTGAGTTGATAGAAGGCTCAAATCCTATCCAACTCAGCACCAGAGGCAGTGGTTCGATGGTCTCATGGCATTTCCATAGGGTTTGGATAATGCAAGAGTATGGGGTTTGACTCTTAAAAATGGGAATCCTCATGCTTATTTGTATTGTACCTCTCGGGTCTCATTGATATCCTAGTGGGGTGGGCGGTTAAGCTATGGTTTTGCTGGCCTTGAAAAAGCGCCTACGGTTTCTGCCGTTTAGGTCCCTCCTCAGCGGTCGCAAGTTGGTGCTAGCTACAATTGGTCTCCTCCTTCTACTTTTTTGAATTATAAAAAATAAAAATTCCTATCCAACTCAACCATGTAAAACACATAAGAAATCCTTCAAAGAGGAGACTGAAAATCAATGATATGGAACCTTTAACAAAGACTTAAAGATATGTGCAGGGAAGGGGCAGAAACTCGATGCTTGAGGCGGAGTGATCTTATCACAAGCCTAGCAGAAAGCTTGCCTCCAGCCACTATACGGCTTGGATGCCAAATACTCTCGGTCACACAACACCCTTTAACTTCCTATTCAATTATTCAACTCCAAAATGGAAGTTCCATAAAGGCTAAGGTATTATTTCATTACTCCATATATCTACCATTTTGCTTGATAATTTGTAGGACGTACCCTGTGCTGCATAGTTATTGTGGAGTAATGCTAAAAATTACATTTTTATCTTACAACTATTCTACAATCAATACTTGTATTAGTAATTTTTTTAAAGGGTTAACTTTACAAAGGCTCCCTAAACTTCCACACGTTTTAAGAAGACTCCTTCAAAGTTTAAAAACTCTCAATTTCATCCTTCGAACTTCTAATTTGATTCAATTTCCCCAAGCCATTAGGATTTGGCGTTAAAGCCTAACAGAAGCTATGAAAAATACCAAAATACTCTCAACTTTTCATATATATATTAATTTTAATGTGACATTATAGGTAAATTTGAAATTTTATAAAAGTTTCAAAGGTATAAAGGTCATTTCATCCATTTTAATGCTGGTTTAACGCCAAACCCTGACGATGGGGGTAGATTGCATCAAATTAAGAATTCGATGAGTGAAATTGAGAGTTTTTTAACTTTTGGATGGTCTTCTCAAAACGCGTAAAAAATCGGAGAGCCTTTGTGAAGTTTTCTCTTTTTTAAAAAATTAAAAAATTCAAAGGTTAATTGGATTTAGCTTCTTCTGCATCATTATAGAATAGTTGCATCATTATAGAATAGTTACGAGAAGGAAAGCTATTCTTTTCAATTATTTATAATCTTTCACTAATTATCATATCACAGGTTCTGATTGGATGTGATGGAGCCAACTCAGTGGTTGCAGACTTTCTTCAGCTAAAACCACCAAAGCTTCTGCCATTATCGGAGGTTAGAGGTTTTACCAACTTTGCAAATGGTCATGATTTCGGCAACGACTTTGTCCAAGTTTGGGGCGACCACAGTATAATTGGAAGGATGCCAGTTGACAATAATTTGGTCTATTGGTTTGTGACTCTCAAAGTGAATCCTAGAGGTACGTACACTGTTATATGACAACCCTAAAGCATATAACACGATCAGCATGTCAGTCCCTAACAAGACACTAAATGTACACAAATCTTCATTGTCTCACACCATCGTTATGATTAATTCAAGAACAAGAAAACCTATTTTGATAAGAATGTATAAGATCAAGGAAAAATTAGGCAGCATCCCAACACTACACCATATGTTCTGCTATCAAGAAATTGAAGCTAGCTGCTTGTTGATCTTCTAGTTTTTAAAGAAGCTTTTAAATAGAATAACTTTATCAAGGACTCATAAACTACCACATGATTTGAAAAGATCTTCCCAAGTTTCAAAACTTCTCAACTTCACCCCCCAAACTTTCAATTTGATGTAATCTACCCCCTCTATCAAGTTTTGGACGTTAAAAGTAATGAATCGATCTTTATACCCTTGTAACTTTTATAAATTTTCAATTTACCCTTAATTTCAAATTGAAAATTTAAAAAACAAAAAAAATGAAGGGTAATTTGGTCTTTTTAGTGGTTTCTGTTAGTGTTTAACGGCATAAATTGACGAAGTGGTTGATTGCATCATATTGAAAGTTTAAGGAGTGAAATTGAGAGTTTTTAAAATTTGAAAGTCTTCTCACAATGCATGGTAGCTCCGAAGTTATAAGGGAAGTTATCACTTATAAATAAATGAAAAATGAAAGAAGGAAAGAGAGAGATAATATGGAGACAAGGATTTTATGGGTCTACCTGCTACATTATGATCTTATTGATTGATATTACTATTTTGTAGAGCTTAAAAATGGTTTGAATTTATATATTCAAATATAATCTAATCTTGTTCAAATATTAGCTGTCATGCAGCAGCAGCAGCAGGCTTGAATTTTCAGTATGGTGTTTATTTGTTACATTACATGAACAGGTTCAGTGGTTGCAAAGGATCCAGAGCTCATTCATCAACTGGCTCTTGAGTCAATTAAAGGTTTCCCTGCAGAACTGGTGAGCATGATAACAAACTGTGACCGCGAATCGCTTTCTCTCGCACGCCTGAGACATCGTGCGCCATGGGAGATACTGCTCGGAAGCTTTCAGAATGGGACTGTGACGGTGGCCGGAGATGCCATGCATGTAATGGGACCATTCTTGGGGCAGGGTGGCTCAGCAGGTATAGAAGACGCAATTGTCTTGGCAAGATGCTTGGCACAAAAGATGCATGAAATTGATCATGTTAAAACAGGTGGAAGGCAGGTGATGATATCCCCCCACAAAGTTGGAGAAGCATTTGATGAATATGTGAAAGAAAGGAGGATGAGATTGGTGTGGCTGTCAACACAAACTTACCTTTGTAGTTTATTAGTCAAACCTCCATCTTTTCTAGTTGAATTTGTATGTAACATCTTGATGATGGCTCTCTTTAGTGACTCAATTGCTCACACTCAATATGACTGTGGCCACCTCTAAGTTATCTATTACTATGCTTCTTCATTGTTGTATATAAATACTCTTGGGCGTCATTCTCTTGCAATAATGAGTTTTACTTAAAGTACAATTAGCTCACTGTGGTATCAAAATGAATTCAAATGTCCGTAAAGTATGTCAAAAAAACAATTTAGTCCTTACAATTAAATTTCATCCATTAATTTAACAGATTCCGTTAGTGTGACATTAACTTAAATAGGACAAGTATTACAATTTTTTTGGTTCTAACATTTTAGGTTATCATAATCTGTTAAGTCGGTGAATGGAATTTGACTATAGAGACTAAATTATTTTTTTGGCATATCTCAAGGAGATTTGAATTCATTTTGATATCACTAGGAGTTAATTGCAAATCAGGCTGTTAAATTGTCAGTTATCCTAAAAGGTTAAGCTAATAGGAATAGGTAAATTTAATCGTTTAATCAACACTAAACACTCCCCCTCATGTGTAGGTTCAAACTCCCTTTTAATAAGTATGACTCAACACGTAAAATATTTAATTGAAATTGAGGTAAATGATTGAGTCAATGTTCGATCATAGGATCTATGACTCTGATACCATAAAAGGTCTAATAAACTATATATATAATGCTTTGAAAGTATTACCACTCTTGGTGGTTTGTATTGATATTTATAACGATACAAGTATTAGAGTTACAATGCAACTAGAAGAGTAAGAGATATATGGTGACCTCTTAGTGTTTATCTACTATTGGACACTTGGTCAATCTTATCTTGAGTGTGAGAATCTCGAATGTATTCTCCTTCTCTTGGCAATTTGTTGTATGCTCTAACACAGGTAAACCGCATGGATTGATTTTACATTTTTTTTTCCTAAAGTTTATATCAATTTTTGTGACTTAGTAACACTTGCAAATTATTTTACTCCTGTGTTGTTAGATTTTCTTCAACTGTTCATCTAGTATTGCCAATTCGATTCATCATTCAAAGTTTTACTTAGGCGTGGTAATTCATGTTCATATGTTGAGTTTGAATTGTGTCGAAGTATAAGTATAACACTATATATAAGTAAATTTTAATTCGACCTATTTAATTAAACGGATCAGACTCATTAACCTAATTCACTAATTTTGTATTGGATTCGTATTAGATTCACGGATTATGTTAACAAATGTCAACTCCTATATAGTATAAGACTACATAGATCAACCCTAATTTAACCCATTTAATTAAATGGATTAGAAATTTAGAACCCTCAACTTGAACCCTTTAATTGTGTGTGAGGTTCATGCTTAGTTAATTTTGTACTAAGAATTGATCATTCTTCAATGACATTTATTGTTGCTAGGGAAAGGCAGGTTTACATTAACGATGCTCAAATTGATCATTAATCAATGAGTGCAAACACTTGTTTTAAGTGGTAGTGGACATAATAAAACAAGCATAATAAACCTTTTAATTTCACTTTCTCTATGTCCAATTAACTCTGGAAACGTATGAGAAAGTGGGCCCCAATTGGACAGTTCTAATGAATACATTGATAGCCCTTTTTTAAGAAGGTAGGACTATAGGAGGGAGATTTCAAAATCAAATCACAACAAATATATATATCATAGTAACTTTATGGACTTGAAATCTCAATGGCGGACTCTTGTTTCAAATTCTGCCTAAAAATTGAAAAAATAAAAATAATTTTTTTTTAAAAAAAAAACAAAGAAGATCCCTCAGAAAGTATACCTCATCAAGATCTTTATAAATTGGCAAAGGTCATTCATTTCTCTAGCTGCAAAATCCTCTCTCTCTCTCTCTCTCTCTCACACACACACACAATGTCAATGATCAATAATACTAGCATTGAGGGCAACACAATTAATGGGTGCTCTCTATGGCAGTTGGGTACTGAATTCCAGATCCATCAAGCAGTGGGAGCTAGGGATGATTTCCAGAGATGGAGGTCAGCAGCATCAAGGGGGGTTGCATATGCAGATGCTGATGATGATGATGATGCTCAATGCAGAAGGTTTCATTTTTCCAACATGTCGCTCAAGTTTTCTGAGATGAAAATCCAGCATCCTGATAAGTGGTACAAGACACTCCCCCCTGCTGAAATGCTGCCTAGGAATGAGGTCTTGGGAGGCTTCATTTTTGTATGCAACAATGAGACTATGCAGGAGGATCTCCATCGCCAACTCTTTGGTAATCTCTCTACTCTTAAATTATTTGATACTCCAGAGTCTGTTTGGTCCTGTGATTTCCGTGCGTTTTAATTAAAACAAAGTCGCAGAAAGTGTTCCGTTTGAACGTTTTCAAATCCCAGTAAAGGAAAGCTTTCTCATTGCTAGTCCAATTCTGTTTGCAGGGCTGCCCCAGAAATATAAGGACTCTGTTAGGGCAATAACCCCTGGCCTACCCCTTTTTCTTTATAACTACACAGCCCATCAGCTGCATGGAGTTTTCCAGGTTTGTTTCTCTCTTGCTCTCAACCATTTGCTTGGCCCTTGAAAAAACTCTTCAAAAACATAAATTAATTCTCTTTTTTTGTATGAAAAAGGCTGTGAGTTTTGGGGGGTCAAACATAGATCCAACAGCATGGGAAGACAAGAAATGCAGAGGGGAATCAAGATTTCCAGCACAGGTAGAACACTATCTTAACTTTTCTTATCTGAATCAGAATTAATTCCAAAGAAATGACACGGTTAATGTCAGGTTAGAATCCGAACCAAGAAGAAATGCAAACCTTTAGAAGAGGATGCATTTAGGCCAATCTTGCACCATTATGATGGCCCAAAGTTCCGATTGCAGCTCTCTGTGCCAGAGGCAAGCTTCCATTTCCATGCCCTTTTGTTTTTCACTTGAAAAGTTGCAGCAATTTATGAGTTTCATATTGGAATCCATGGCAGGCACTTGCATTGTTAGACTTGTTTAAAGAGGAGGAGCTCTAGAAGGGTGTAGCACTCGATCGAGCTAATTGAAGATCAATACAAGTAGAGGGTGAAGGACTGCACATTGACTGGTTGTTGAACTATAGTCAGAAAATAATGAAGATGGCAGCAAACTCGATCGACAGTGTTCATCATTCAGACGTGTAGAGTGGACAATTGTACGGTCAAGATTAAGAATAGTATGAACTATGAAGTACGATGAGCACGATGAAAAGCAAGTTTTTTTTTTTTTTTTTTAATTGGTGCATTAGATTTGTTATTATGGGCGGCTACAAAATCAATGTCGTGAGTTACAAGGAAGTTTTTGTTGGTTATATAGAGCAAGAGATGATTTGGGTAAAGAAATTTTTCCCATAATAATGTGAAGGGTGAAAGTAAAACAGTTTTTCAACAAGGATCCTCCTAAGATCTTCAGAAAAAAAAATAATAATAAATGAAAGAAGAAAAATAAATTCATGACAAGAAATAACCAAAATTTCACTTGTTATTGAAGGCACTACTGCAAAATCTCCCGATTAGCATTAACGATAGAGACATATTATTTGTGGAGATGCAGATGCCACATAAATTCAATGGTGGATTTATTCATTTACTATACAAAGATGAGATAAATAATGATTTTTATCATTTTTCCCCATTTCCTACTTTGAATAAAAAAAAGAAGACTTGTCGTAGTTAGAGCTTGCCAAATTCAGAATATTAATTAAATGATTTTTTTTAAAAAAAATAAATAAATAAAGTAGCAAAAGCTCTAAATTCAGTCTTATTTAGAGCCTGTTTGAGATTGCGTTTAAGAAATATAGCTTTTGGGCAAAAGCTTCATTTTTAAGCTTTTGTCAAAAGTGCTTTTTGGCCATTTTTAGACTTTTTGGACCATTAAAAGCACTTTTAATTTTTATACTAAAACGAGTACTTTTTTCTTCAAACATACTTTTTGAGTGTTAAAAGCACTTTTAGGCCCTCAAACGCAATCCCAAACAGGCTTAACATAAATGTTTGCTAAAACTAGTATGGCTAATTAATGAATGTTTTTACAACTGAAATGACATAGCACTAAATATCCTTAGATTCTGTTTTATTTAAATTTGAATTATTATTTGTAGCCACCGCGTGTCATCTCTCTCGATCCTTCTCCTTAGAAAACACTTTGGCCTCTCCACTATGTGTCTGTCCACCTTTCCACCGTGTTGTGTCATTCATCTCCTCCTTGGCCGCCGTTGCTGTTTGCTGATCTTTTGTTTGTATTTTTTTGAATAAGTGGTTTTTCTCTCTATATCCGCCCTCATGAATGATGAGGAATAATTAGGTATAAAATATTTTTTTCTCATGGCCTGGAGGCCCTGGACAATTTCAAAGTGAGGATTTATCTCTCACGGCCGGTTTAAATAAATTTTGTTAGGAAATTTGGTTACCTATATCTTAGATTTAGTCTACTCAAAGCAAAATTTATGCTTTGTGTTGTAAAAGCTTTTTGCTCTACTTTGTAAGAGTTTTATAATCGTGATCTTCAATCAATAAAATCCTCATATTTCTGTTTTAAAAAAAAAATGGTACCAATTTAATGACTATATTCATTGTCATATCATCAAATTATATGACAATTGTATGCTAAATAGAATTAATATTTAATCCGGCAATTAATATTGACAAATGGGCTAGGCCAAACCCAACACTTGCTACTGTTTGGGCTATTTAGTGTTGCCAGGTGGGGCATCAAGCCCCAAACGTCACGTGCCAAACCTAACATTCTTCGTTTACTACGCTTCCTCTAATTGCAGAGTTCAGTTGTTGTGGCCCTCTGGCCAATGGTGGTAAACTCCGCGTCTTCGAATTTTCAGTCTTCAGTCAGAGAAGATGAGCGACTAGGAAGGGGATTATATTCTGATATTCATGCTTCTCTAGAAGTAAAAGCTTCAAAAATCCTCATCAATGGAGGCTCCGGCCGCAGCAGCATCGCCGTCGGTAACATTCTACGATTTTCTGGATCGAATGCGTAACCCCGCCTCCCTCGATCTCGTCCGATCCATCAAAAGGTAAAATTGAACCCCTTAAACCTTATTTTACTTTTTCTATTTTATGTTTGTTCATTAAACCGTTGCCAATTAATTGACTGCAATCTTTAAAGATTTGAATATATGAACAAATATATATAATTTTTTTCTCAGCTTCATAGTATCGTTTTCGTTTTACACGGCCAACCCTGAGAATGATGGCAAAAGGGTGCAAGAGTTCTTCTTGACAATGGAGGCTGCTATTGGGGAACATCCTTTGTGGGCAGGCGCTACCGATGAAGAAATTGACTCTGCATTGGAGGTACTAATAATGTTATATCATTCTTAGCTCACGCGTGCTTGTTCTCTTGTGGGAAACACACTGAGTTGTAGGCAAGTGTGAGTGCCTAGTTTGTAAATTTTTAGGTGGCATACTGAGCTAGATATGTTGTTTTCTGTACAATAAATACTGCAGGGTCTGGAGAAATATGTGATGACAAAGTTGTTCTCGCGGACATTTGCTTCTGTTCCAGAGGATTCCAAGATTGATCGTGAAATATCGGAGAAGATTGGCTTGTTGCAAACCTTCTTGAAGCCTGAGCATTTAGATATACCGGCAGTACTTCGCAACGAAGCTTCATGGCTGGTATGCGTGCTGACATTTATTTAGGTCTTGGTCTATGTTATTTATGACTCTGTATATCAAGCTATTTTCAATATGTGGTGATGGTATGCTTGGTTTACATATTTTTAGGCATGGTATATTAGCCTTGTTAGTTTCATGGGGATGCTAGCATTGCGGGATTATTGAGCATTTCATGATATTATTTGATGAACCAAAGCAATGAACTAAAACTAGGTAACAGAGATCAAATTTCGTTCTTTCGTTCTAGTGAGATTGATTTGCTGCTTAACCCCAAGGGGTTGGCCCAAGTGGTAAGGCCTTGGTCTTGAGGGTTTGCTCCCTTCAAGGTCCAAGGTTCAACACCTCATAGGTGCAAACAATCCTTTGGGGCCACACCTCCTGGTGAAAAGCTAACGACTTAACCAGTTCCGTGTAGGGAAACTTCCGAGGGTGCGGTGCACGGGACCGGGGTTTACTCTGCAGGGGTGGGTCCGAAGGGCCCTACCTTGGAAAGGTTCCTCGACATCAAAAAAAAAAAAAAGATTTGCTGAAGACAAGTAGCATTTAGTAAAAGAGAGTCTAGAATCCCAAAAGGCTTTCAGGCCAGCATTTGTCTAAACCCTGAAATTCTTCAAAACTGACCCCAAGTCTATGCCAGGGGAATTAGTAATGTGTCAGGAGAAACTAGTACAATTATACTATCAAATATATATTATATCAGCTCCCTTTAGCATATAAGCAAAATAGTAAATAAATTAGAACTGAATGGCATACAGCCTATTATTCTTTTTTTTCTTTTCACGAATAAACCTTAAGTAATTGCTGATATTGCAGTGTTGTCATTATAGGCATCATTTAAGGTAATTATTTCCAGCCAATATCCAAGTACTAATTGCTTCCATATAAGCAAATTGTGGAATAATCATTAGTAGAGGCAAACCAAAAACTAGTTATAATCTCTGCTGTAAAATAGGGTTTATGATTGTGCAAAAATGTATTTTAACGTTATGTAGGTGTATCTTTATCTTTGTATTACGTATATCATTTTATGAATACACAACTTCTTCCTGTTTTTTTATTTTTTTTATTTTTTATAATTGATGTAAAGTCATCATCATTCTTTATCTATTAGCAATCGGCTATAACAATGTTACTTGTTCCTCCAAAGGATTGTCGTAATTTTGCCCTTATTTGACTCAGCTTGCAGAGAAAGAATTGCAGAAAATCAACTCTTTCAAAGCTCCTCGTGAGAAGCTTTCGTGTATCATGAGTTGTTGTAGGGTCATCAACAATTTGTTGCTCAATGCATCGATGTCAGAAAATCATGTATTAGCAGGGCTTGATGACTTTCTTCCTGTCCTTATATATGTTACGATCAAGGCAAGCTCTCCTTGGTAATAAGCCATTCTGCTGGTTGTCATTATGTTTCTTAATTATTAGCATTGTTTGATCATATATCTATGAACTGTGATCTTTGGAATGACAAGGATATTTTTGCATCACTTGTTTGATCATATATCTGATTTGGATGTTGTTCATTTTCAAATGAAAAAGCAAGCTGAAGGTTGCTGTCATTTTCCAATCAACATCCATGTTGATTTTTTTGTACAGTTATCAACTTTGCTACCATTAACTTTGATGACATTTCTGGTTCATTTCCTTTATCCTTGTACAGCAAAAGTAAACAAAGAAACAAATGAATGAGTTCATTATTATGATGAAACCTTATCTCTAATGGAAGTCATACATCTTGAGTTATTCACTGGATTAAGTGCTTAAATTGCAGATAGAAACTGCAAATTCCTTTTCTTTAAAGTATAGTTGCTAAAATTGCTTGTGGTAGTGGAGTAAATTGTAATGATCAAGTTAGGGCACACACGTTC
The DNA here is from genome assembly GCA_006937295.1 of Carpinus fangiana. Classification (NCBI taxonomy): domain Eukaryota; kingdom Viridiplantae; phylum Streptophyta; class Magnoliopsida; order Fagales; family Betulaceae; genus Carpinus; species Carpinus fangiana. Next base: position 55,620 of record VIBQ01000129.1, on the reverse strand, counting down.
AATTGTATTCAGAGTTTCTTGCTCAAGGTCTACCATTTGATTTAAATGCCTGGTATGTACATGAAAAATTGCAAGTCATTCTCCCTTGCGTAATTACTAAATCTGCCCTGCATCCATGAAACCATGACAAATTTGTGAAAATACGTTTTCTGGTTGATGTCATCGGTTAAGTTGTAAAAATTCATTTTTGATGATGTAAGCTATGTTTGTGATGGAAAGGATCCGTTTTGTCCTTTTGATGGTAAGAATGTCGTTGATTTTGCTTTATTTGTTACAATGACTATCTTAAAATAGTATTTACTGAATTTTTTTAACTTGTTATGAACAGGCCAATCCTCCACAGTTGCACTCTAACCTCAAATTCATCCAATTGTACCGGAGGCAGGCCAAACTTGTCTCGGAAGCAGCTTATTATTTTACCAATCTTGTGTCAGCCAAGACATTTGTTGTTGATTTAAGTGCTAAATCTCTTTCCATGGACGAAATTAAATTTGAGGAGAGCATGCAAGCAGCAAGATTAACCAATATAGCAACACAAATAGAAGCCTCACCCACATTGCAGGGTCAAACAATTCCTATTCCTCCAACAGCAATGCACGATAAAAATAAAGATATAAGCGGTAAGCCTATAACTGCTAGTGTTTTTTTTCCCCCCCAATTCTAATTAAGTTGAAAAAATTGTCTTTTATTTAGTAGTATTAGTTTTTAGAGGATAAGTACTATGTTGCATGAGCTATTTGTTGCATCGTCATTTACCTGCTGCAGTTGCTACTTACTGCCCATATACCAATCTCTCATGTAGTATTTTGATTTTTTGATAAGTAATCAAATCTTTCATATAGTATCCTTAGAAACGTTATAATGTCTTTATTTCCGAGCTGAAAAGAAAAAAAACTTTGCAAGTATTGATTACAATGCACTTTATGTAGCAGATCTGCAAATGCCTTCGATTGGAATAGGTGGATCAAATTATCCTTACATGGACGCAGAGGCTGGTGAATTGACAGTCGGAGATGTGGAGAGATTGCTGGGTCTGTACAAGGATGTAGTCACAAAGTATAGGAGTCTGTGCACGGCTGTTAGACACCTCTCTGTGTCCAAGACAGAACCACCTGTTCCTCATTCTGAAGGAACGAGTTTTTTGCCAAAACAGCCAGAAGGAATAAATACAAAAATTGATATTCAAAGAGAAGACTAACAAGGTAGCTGTATCTCTAATGCAATTTTTTGACTTATTTGCCATAACTTCTTTGCTACTTGTATTAAAATTGTAATAGAATGTTGTCACGTGAAAGCCTATTTACAATGTTAACAACTCACATTCATAAAGAGATTGCATACGAAATTCTCATCTTTCTTTGAGCTTTTACTTGCCGTACAAACTGATAAATAGCCATACACTGAAAAAAACAGGGGAGATGGTCTCTACTAACAGCCTCCCAAAAATACATAAGGCTTGTCACCAATCCTAAAAAAAAAAAGAAACTGTACATGTATAAGGAATTATACACAGAGCATACACTCAACCTACACCATAAGTTAAAGCCATGTTAGAGTTTACTCCAGGACCATCAGTTGCTAGTGCTACTGCTTCATCCCTGCAAAATGTGCTGGGTGAGAGTCCCCTATTAGTCTCACTAATAGAAACATCAATCCTTCTAGATTCCTTGCAGTATGATTTGATGCACCTCATGCAAACAAACTTTGCCGGGATTGCACGGGAATTGTCAATCCCAGCACACCTTGTGTGCTGCCAAACACCACATGTATCACAAGCCAACATTCTCTCACCATCATCGTCCTTAGCCCCACAGGTGCAATCAACCGTCCAGTTCTCCATTCCCCTCTCCATCCGGAATCGGCTTAAGCCATGTTTTGCAGGGCATCTTCCTCGAACTCGGATTGATGCACCCATTCCAACCAAAAATTTCACGGTAATTGAATCCTCTACAGGGCCAAACTCTGGCAGTTCCTCAGCCTGAAACATTTTAAACATTGCATACACCTCTTGAAAAGCTTTAGTAACTTCACATTTAAGGTCAGCAACGGTGGCATTCAAGGGCAAGACAACTAGCTCTGGAGGTAGAGCTAGGTCATCTTTCGGCCTATCTGAGAGCTCAACATAACACCAGAGATGTATGGCAAAAGGGTTCTTTGCCGTCATTCTATCCGGCTCGTAGTCCTTCATAAATTGTTTGCAGTCAAGCAGCTTAGTTGCTGAATCCATAAGACATTCCCGCATTGCTTGGGGTCTAAAGTTCACCATGGTCTCTGGGTGTAGAATTGAATCATATAGAAACTTAAGATCACAAACAATCTGCTCTACTGATGGGTGGTTTGAACTCAAATCAAATCCACTGTGCACGGTACTCAGAGGCTCAATCCTATTTATGAAATTCAAGTCAAAACAAACTTAGTGCGTGCAAACAAAATTGACAAAAGCAGCTCAAACCAAATAATTTTTGTCCCATTTTACCTGAATTCCACTGCACTGGAAATGGGATTGTACCGGGAACAAACCACCATACCATCAGCTGCCAGCCCCCCTCTCAAGTGCTCGAGGCAGTAATCAAGAAGCTCCGGAGATGCCGACTTGCACATTGCACCCTTGATAGCACGCTTCGTCACCCAGCAGGGCTCACCAGCTGCTGCTGCTGCTGCTGCAAGTAGCACCTTCATCATCGCTTTTTGCACACACTCAACATCATCCCTAGTCCATGCACACAACTCCTTTGAGGTGCTGAACTCAACCTCCATAGATGCACAACCAGGCGTCTTATCCAGTGGATTACGAGCTCTATGCATCAAACGCAACAAAAAGGAGAAAAGATCCCTGATTGTTTGGAGTTGCGTTTTCGATAGGGACTGGTAAAAAGCAATAACGGCCTGCAAATGAGTTCGAGGCCCTCTCCCATGGAACAAAAACGAGGACAAGGGTATTGCGGATAGCCTATCCACTGCTTCCTGGTAAGCCTCCCGCGTGAGAGCATAACTTCCCGCACCAAAAAGGTAGCCCCATTCACTATACCATGACTGACCTTTGGTGACTGCACGAAGCAGCCGGTACTCCATCCCATGTTTTTTTGACACATCCATCACGCTAACCTTCCTGGCCAACAAACGAAATTCAATGAATGACAACCAGAGTAGCAGCAGCAGTTTATCAAAAGACAGGGCAATTTATTAAACCTGACAGCAAGCGATGCGCACAGCCTATCCCAGAAGTCCATGATTTGACGTCCGAACAGGAGCGTGGAACCACCTTCCCTGCCATTGAGAGTAAGAAGATGGGCGTAGCCGTTGGAGTGAACCACAGCGTGCAGAAGATGCGTGTGGTCTTCCAGCTGAAGATGGAGCCAGTCTTCCATATCCAAATCATCATCATCCATCGGAACACCACTCTCTTCCCTTCGTATTATGAAATGGTATCGCTTTCTACACACCGGATGCCCACTCCACCCTATCAACCAACAAAATGTAAAAAAAAAAAAAAAAAAAACAATAATAATAATAAAATTCTGAATTTTATTAAAAAATAAGTATTAAAAATATGAGTAACTTAACAGTTAAGAAAAAGACTCACCCACGACTCGGCACTGGTCACAGTAGATGGATCTACGAGTAGATCCGGTAACGTCCTCCTCCACCACGTAGAGGGTCACGACCACCGGATCCGGGCCGTCCGCGACACGGAACAGTAGCTGCCAGGTCAACAGGGCGGGTAGCACCGAGGGTGTGGGCGTGGGCGTGAAACGCGCGTGCCTCTCCAGAAACACCCTCACGCTGTCCCTGAAGGCCTTCCGGTGGACTCCGACGCCGGTCTCCGCCTCCTCTTGAAGCGGAGGGAAATCAAAGAAGTCGTGGAGATCAGCGAAGACCCTCCTCTTCATCCTCTTCAAGGGCCTGTCGTTGACAACCATTGGCACCGGCTAATTGGGGGGGTCTAGGGTTCCAAAACGTTGGAGGAGCGGCGGGGTGGGAGGGAGTGTTAAAAAGCTGAAAGCTGTCTAAATAAGAGTGGGGTGCTCTTTTATATATCGGGGCGTTATGGCGATTCAGTCGCTGTACGTATTTCTTTGGCTCTTTAGGCTACTATAGTACTATTGCGAGTCGTGCCCAAGTGTCTTTTCTAATCTTTGTCGTATTATGCGTACTGAATCATTTACGTCTTCTATTTTTTTTTTCTCCTTCCAAATTCAGATTCCACTTTTTTCCAGCTCGGTATTATTATTATTATTTTTATATTTTTTATTAAACTACTTCTTAATAAAATTGACAAATATGATGTGAAAAGACAAAATATTTTTCTATTATAACTAATTATATTATCCAGTTTATTTGACATAAAAAGTATTAAGTTCTTCGATTAAACAAGTTTATTTGAAATGAAGAGTATTATATTTCGTCCCTGAGAGGTAGTTTAATTGGTTAGGACCTCGCCTAATGAAATACATGTCACTTGTTCAAATCAGTTGTCACACAATAAATGTTAAAATTATTGAGTGTTGTGAATTGTTAGATGTAAAGCATCGCTAAGATTTAATAATAAGAAAATCTCAAATTATAAAAAAAAATTAAAAAAAATGAGGAGATCTTAATCCATGAAAAATAAAAGTAATTGCGCACGGCAAGTTACAGGTGGCGGCGAATTTACGACTTTTTTTAAAAAAATAACATGTTTTAAAAAGTTTATTATAAAAAATTAGAAATAATTCATTTTCCAAATATTGACCTACCATAAACACTTCTCACATTTAAAAATAAATAAATAAATCAAAATACGGTAATAATATTTATTGCAAAGATACAGACTTAAAAAATATTAAAAAGAATACAACCATCCACACACATGATTCGGACATATCCACTATAATTGACGAGGAAAGGCAGTCCAGAAAGGTGAAGTTACATTATTGGGGTGAAAATCTTTGGCGGGAGACTGCGGGAATCTCTCGACCAAATTTTAAAAATTTATAATTAAGAACGCATGAGCCGCCCTTTTCCTTTTTGAGTCTTCGTCAAAATATGTTGGGCCGGGCTCAGGGATATGATAGACAAATCGATTGGGGCCCGTAGAATCATTTTTCTCTTCAGCTTTTCAACGTTGACTAGTAGTTGTACATATATAATATAACCAAAAATATGGGCGGAAGAAACAATGAAAAATATCTCATGGCCTTCTATGTAATTGGATGATAATTGCGGGGAAGTTTTTAAAGATGTTATTTGTTCTCATTTTCTTCTGTTCGTGGAGTGTTTGGTTTGTTAAATTTTTGAGTAATCCTAGAAGTTACACGTGTATCCTTCTAAGAATGATATATATCTTAAAATTAATATTTAATTTTAAAAATCAAATTGAGATTCTACCAAATGCTTAACAGTGTTTTTTAAAATCGTGTACTTAAACGGACCCATATGTCCAAATTTAAATTATTCAAATAAAGTTGATTGAATTTTAAAAAACAGAAGCTCATTTGGATTTTATATTTCACATAATCCATCTCAGGAGATCAGTCAAGAGCTGGGTGATGACAAAGGTACAATATTGATAAATAAAATAAAATGTACCGGAAACTTGCACTAGATAGTACTGATCAGATTAATAAGGAGTAACTATAGTATTTAGTATTCCTCTCTCTCTCTCTCTCTCTCTATTTTCTTTATCAAATATAAATTATGAATTATCCATTATATATTAATTAATTTTAGGTCAAAGATTGACGTCCCAAACAGCCCCATCTCCTTCTCCACATGAATTATGCACGTCTTTCATCCTCTCAACGGATTTGCATATCCCACTGCATGACCAATCGAATGATGCCACGCATAAATTCCCTGCATGTGCCTTCCATTCGCAATCTATTCACGTAACCAACACAAGAGAATCGTCGATCACTTCAAATTTCTAAATCCAATATTATGTCGACACGTGTGTTATTTACTTATATAAAAAATGTCATATATAGTGATTTCAAGTCATTTAAATAAAAATAAATAAATACAAAAACAAAGCAAGAAAGCATAATCAACAGAGTAAAAGATATTTGTCATAAAATGAAAAGTAGTAGTTGACGGCCAAAAAAATAAGTAATGTAAAGAAAAATCGTCTTGTCACAAATATTGTTTTATGGTGTTTTGGGTGTTGAGGAATAATTTTACATTTACTTATAGACAAGATCTTAGACATGTTTTGTAAGGAATGAACAATTATCTCTTATTGAACCGGTTTTATGAGATGAATTAATCCTATAAATTTCTTCATAGTATTAAAGCCTACTATAAGACAAATGGGATCCACACTACTTACCTGTGACAAGACGAGAAAAAATCTCATACTGTCTGTGAACAAGATCTTGAGCATGTTTATAAAAAATAAACAACTCTTTCTTATTTAATCCGTTTTATAAAATTATTTAGACCCATGAATTTATTCACTTTGTACCCTAAAATAGGAAAGCTTGTGCCATTTTCAGGCAAAAAGAAATTCCATACCTGGAGAGGTCCCACAGCACATAGAACGGTCGTCCACGTGTTCAACCTCCAATCCGATGAGCCATGAGCCCAATGACACATCCTCGTTCGCATATCTATGCAATATGGGCCTGCAAAAATCCCAAAAACCCAACAAAAAAGTCCAATATCAGCTGAAAAATAAAATTTGAGAAAAAAAAAAAGGATAGAAACGGTGAGTTTTGGACTCACGAGTTGATTGAGATGTAGGCAGCAAGGTCTTTGGAGATGGCATAGATTTGGCCGGTGGCATGCCTGAAGTACTTGTTACCTTCTTCCCCAAATTTCCAATACTCTGGCTCGTGATATTTCAACCCCCTGCCACACAATAATCTCTAAACATTTAACCAAGAAAAAAATAAATTAAAAAAGAAGTTCATTATATATATATAACGTGTTAAGTGAGCGGAGCCCTAACGTGCTCGACTCGATTATTAAATGAGACATTTCGTGAACATAAATACTAACTCGAATATTAAATGAAGCAAGCTCAACTCGATTCTGTTAGGCTCGTGACAACTTGTATAAAGCTCGAATTTGTAGTTGTTTACATAATTACGCATATTAATATTAAAAATTGATGATTTTTTTTTTTTTTTTTTTTGTAATAACATTCTTTTATTATAAAATGATGCATATACTCTCTCTTCGAAACAAGTGCCTTGCTATATTGACTCAGGCATATTCGGCTAGGTAGGCTAAGTAAATACTTATATAAAAGTTGATTTCTTGAGTTATTTAAGAGTATTTGAAGTTTAAATATAAAATAATTAAAAAAAGCTCGCGAGCTGACTCGGCTCGACTCGACTAATTATGAACTCGAGAGCATGCTCGATTTTTTTGCTCGCTTAGACTCGGCTCGTTTACACCCCCTAAATTATAAATATATAATATATATGATGATGACTTTCGGCTTACTTTTGAAATAGAACTGGGCCAGACTTCATACACCCAATATAAACTCTGGGCTTCGATCGGTGCCGTGCAAATGTAGTCGCCATCACACCTACCAAAACACATTTGTGTTACAAACAATCAAACATGCATATTCTTCGTATAATTAATTATGGATAATTAAGAAGCTAACCCAAATTTACATGGACGTCGTCGTCCACCTTCACATAGAAATCGGCGTCCCAGATGGAGACAGCGGTGGAAAAATACAGCCGGGTCTTGGCGGAGAGCTCATGGTAACCCTCGACATGTTTGAGGCGGAGGAAATCCTTGTGCTCAGCCTCTTCTGCGTCGATTGCTCTATCAAGAGCCCCTCCCGGCGTGGTGCTGTGTCCGATCACAAACCGTATAACAATCCCTTTCTCTTTCTCCAATGCCTTCAGTTTCGCTCCTGCAATTTATATTTTTGAGATACATTAATTAATCAAAAGTTTGAAAAGAAAAAAAAAATAGTGAGATGGGGAAAGAGATCGAAGACCTCTCGGCATCCATGTTTCCCGAACGGATTCTCGCCGTTTCCGGCTGCTAAAGGCTGTGTTAATTCCGATAACAATAAAAGCCTTCTGTAAGGTGTGATTAGACGCTCTTTCCATTAATGGAAGTTGTACTCCACCGCTGCTCTGGCTCGTGCGAGCTACTGCTAATTCCTTTTCCAATGTCGAAATTGTTTTATCCAGCGACCTATATATATCGCATTATTTACATATAAATTAATTAAATAATTTCAAAATTTCAAAATAATAACAATAATAATGATAATAATAATTTGACTTGCTGGATCGCTTGATGGGTTTTTGTGACTTCTCCCATGATGTCACTAGATGTTCCTTCAACCAATTTCTGATTTACGTTAAAAAAAAAAAAAAAGGTTAGGAATTAATCTGAGAAATTAACGTGAAGAAAACAAACGTGAGTACTCTACTCTACGCTCACCCGCTTGTGATCGCAATCTCGTGGGACAGATTCGAGCCTGTTAACGTGGTTTGGCATGACGGGAATATTCTGAGGTTGTTTGGTTTGATGAGAAGGGTGATTCCATGTCTGACGACTGGTAAAGAGGGAACCTGCAAGAAAGCTGGCAAGACAGAGCAAAAGAATGGCCTTTCCGGACACCGTTTTCCCCCTCATTTTGGTCGATTCCTTGTCAAGCTTCCACGGCCACGCAGAGAGTATCAAACACCACAATCCCGCAACCACCTTCCTTGCTGATGGCTGCAACCTGCAAGTGATTTGAGTCCTTGAGAATATATATATATATATTAATTCGCTTATCTAAATATGCTTGTTTAATAAATATATCACGATCGAAAGAAAAAAAGAAGACAAATTAGAGGACAAGTAATTCCATGTTTGTAAAATCTTACAATCTTCTGTGTCTGAGTTTGATGGGAATAATTGGCAACAAGTGTTTGATGCTTAACTTCCAAGGGCCCATAGCCATGATAATTATAAGTATGGTCTAGAGACTAGAGCAAGTCATGTAGCATTACTACAACGAAAATGCTTTTGCAAGCGACCCATTTTTTGACTGACATCTATATAAGTGCGTCACAATCTTGGCAATCATACCTAACCTTAAACCAATACAAAAAACCAATCTTGGTCACTAACCCTTCTGCATATTATTGCTTCAAAAACACACTGAGATCAGGAAAATGAAGTTGTTCCCATGCATTTTTCAAATCAATTAATGTCAAGAATGAAAAACATCAGCTAATACCATATACATTATGAGCAGAAATTGTAATATATATATACCTTAAGAAGGCTTGAATGATTGCGGGATGAGGGGAAATTGATATTGCAGAAGAATCTGTGAGTTAATTTTGATAATGAGGAGCAATTAGGTGGCCTGGAGGGGGCTTTGATTCCTGGGGTAGGCAGTTCAATCATGTCGTTTTCATGCCTCAACGAACCCTCTCTAGCAACATAAAAAGAACTTCCTATATTCTTGTGTGGGCGCTGCGCGTGCGCGTGAGAGAGAGAGAGAGGGAGGGACGGAATTTTAACAGCACAAAGTTAGCAGGCAATACGTATACATATTTCAAAACTTCCAAGTTTTGATGGGTACAAGTACAATACATGGGCCTCAATTTTGGCTCTCTGCGTGTGTTTATGGTAGGTGTAAAAAAAAAAATTGGAAAACCGGAAAACGGAGAATTGGTTTTGAAATCGGTTGGAAAAAATCGATAACCGCTGGTTCCGGTTTTTGCCACCCGGTTATAACTAGGTAACCCGAGTGCATATATATATAATAATATATTTTAATATTTTATATATAAATATTAATATTTTTTTAGCTTTTGTTTTTACTACCAGTGATGATCTTGATTCCCATGAGATTATTTTTTCAAGATAGAAGGTTAATAATACTAAGATAACCAAGAAGACTTTGATTTTGTCCAACTTTAAACTATATTTGCAGTGTGAAACTTAATAAGAGCATCGCCTCCTAACTTGGTGGCCTTGGTTTTATGTTCTCCAGCAGAGACGGTGGAGATGTGTTTTAATGTTGTTCTCCAATTCATGGCATAAAAATACTGAGATCCTTAAAGCTCTTGCTAGTTTGCTCATGGATGTTCGAGAGGTTACAGTGTAGGAATAATAAACAAGAAGAGGAAGGTTCAGTTACTTGCATATAACAACTGTCCCACATTGTTAAAAAAAAATAGAACCCTCATCTTGCTTTTCTATAAAAATGAAGCATATATATCATTTCATTCTAAATCCAAGCCACCTTGTTGAGCCCATTGAGCAGTTTTGAGTTTGGAGTCGAATAAGCCCAAAATACAAATTTGTTAAACTGGTCCCGATTTTTCAAAATTAATAATTGGGGTACCCCGGTTTTAATTATGGTTTTGGCCAATAACTAGGAACATGGATTGGGTTGACACCCCTAGTTTATGGACTCATGAATTGTTTCATATTTGGACTGTGTTAATTAGATTGTGAGTATAAAATTATATAAGTTAATTTTAATTATATTTATTTAATTAAACGACTCAAACATCTTAATTTTAATTCACTAATTTCATGTTAAATTCATATTGAATTTTAGGATCGTGTCAAAAATTGACCGCCATAATTTAAAGTAACTATCTCAAATTATGCATGCATTCATCATATTTACTTGCATAGACTTGATAAAAATTCATTTATATTGTTGGTGAGAATATTTAGGGCAGAACTATAATTTTTAACTTGAGGAGGCAAACATTTTAAAAAATAAAATTGGGACGGGTGCAACAATTAATTTTCAAGGTCCACCTTTTATATATATATATATATATATATATATATATATATATTTCTTTTAAAAAAATTATTGATTTAGAGTTCACCTTATGGCCTTAAGGTGGTTCCACCCCTGGCCTACACTTTGCTTGCTTGCTAACGCTTCCAAATCTGATTGTATGCGCGTTTGCATTGCATTATGCTTACTAGTTAAGATTTAGGGCATGTTTGTGATTGTATTTAAGGAGCCTAAAAATACTTTTAATGTTCAAAAAGTTCAGTTGAAAAAAAAAATAATTGTCTGATAAAAAAATTAACAATGCTTTTAAGGATCTAAAAGCCTAAAAATGGCTAAAACACACTTTTAGCAAAATCTTAAAAATAAAGCTTTTGCTCAAAAACATTTTTTGACTTAAAAACTCTATTTCTCAAATGTAATCCTAAACATGCTGTTACTCCCATTTGGAAACCTTTAATTCCTCATATACTAATACTATGGACAGTCTTAAACTTTGGGAAAACTCTTACTTTCCAGTTTTTTTTTTTTTTTGCGAGATTTAGGTAGTCTTTTTTGAACGGACTACGAATGGTGTCGCAAATGGGGCTCCCTCAAACTAGCTCGTTTGAATGGAATTCAAACGTAACAATAATGACTACAGGGCAGAACCAGGTTGAGCCTTGGGGGGTTCCCAAAGCCCAAGGTGGTCCTCTAAAAAAAAAAAAAAAAAAAGTTATATATAAAATTCTTATAAAATTTAATTTTTGACCTCTCAAATTATTATTATTATTATTATTTTAATTTTGCCCCCAAACACAAATCTCCAAAATGGCTCCCTGGTTCTGACTTGTTGGAATGAGACCTATCTCATTCAAATGGAAATATATAGCTTTGAATATCTTCACGCAAAAACTATTTCAAACCTTAACTTTTTTTTCACCAATCTCTTCGCTCCATTAAGAGTAGAGATTTTTGGCAGACACCGGTCATCCCCGCGTCTGCCAACAATCTGTATTATTATTAAAAAAAAAAATTACAAAACTTGATTGACACATGGACAATTTAAATTGCAAAAAATAATTAAAATCGAGAATCACCAATCAAAAATTGATCAAATTATATATCAAATTTATTGGCCTCCATAAATTACTGATCAAAAATTGGTATCAGCAAAATTATATAAAACCGATATAGCGTTTTGAGGCATTGGCACTAAATTTAAGATGACCAAATTTCTTTAGGGTGATATTATCCTTCAAGGGTTAACCTTACATCCCCAAGTTTTAGTTTTGAATCCAGAAACGAATTTTGAGGCATTAACACCAAATTTAGGATAATTAAATCTTTTTAAAGTGATATCATCCCTAAAGGGTTAACCTTTCATCCTTAAGTTTTAGTTTTGAATCAAAAAATGAGTTTTAAGGCATTAGAATCGAAATTTAGCTAATATCACTCAAATATCTCAAAATACAACCCAAAAAACTTTTTATTTCCCATGGAAATTTCATCAAACATATAAAATGCAAAAACATAAAAAATCTGCTTTTTTTTTAAAAAAAAAAAAATGATCGATACTTGGCTGCAAAAAAACAAAACAAATTTGATCAACACTAGGCAGCCAAAAGAAAAAAAGTTTGGCGGACGCTGGGCTGCCAAAATTTGGCAGCTGCATGGCATGACTCCACTACAATATATTAAACTGTTGAGTAGAGATTTTTCAGCAAACACGGGTCATCCCGCATCTACCAAAAATATGGCGTGTATTATTATTATAAAAAAAAAAATTACAAAACTCTCTTTCTGTAACTGCTCCCACCTCAATCTATTTTCTTCTCTCTCATTTCCTTTTCTCCTATTTCTTCTTCTCCCATTTTACAACCAATATACCGTTTTGAGGCATTAACATCAAATTTAGGATGACCGAATCTTTTTAGGGTGATACCATCCCTAAAGAATTAACCTTCCACCCTTAAGTTTTAGTTTTGAATCCATAAATGAGTTTTGAAGCATTGACACCAAATTTAGAATGACCAAATCCCTTTAGGATGATATCATCCTTAAAGGGTTAACCTTTCACCCTTAAGTTTTAGTTTTGAATCTAAATATGAGTTTTGAGACGTTAGAACCTAAATGTTAGCTAATGAAAGTTTAGCTAATATCACTTAAATATCTCAAAATACAACTCAAAAAACTATATCTTTTTCATGGAAACTTCATCAAACATATAGAATGCAAAAACATAAAAAAATTTGTTAAAAAAAAAAAAAAAAAATTTGATCGATGCTGGACTGCAAAAAAAAAAAAAAAGGTTTGGCCAGCGTTGGGCTACCAAAAATTTGGCAGCCGCATAGCATGACTCCTCCATAAAATCCTAAACAGTTGAACACGTCTCAAAATAGCTACTTTTAACGTTAAAATTATCTCCTTTTGATTAAACTATAATTTTACAGTTGTACTCTTCTAAAATTCACCGCAAGCATCCCATATAACAGCTATGCATCACTGACACGGCAATATCTATTACAAGACTCAAAGCATCAATAATAGCCTCACTAAATCCTTTTTTAATTTTTTGTTAAATTGGTGAGACAATTTAACCAAAATAGTTTAAATGGCCACTTTCCAATCTCACCAATTTAACAAACTTAAAATTTACTATTTACTCATATATTCATTAAACAACTCATTTCTCTCTCTTCTTTTTTACTTTTTATTTTGTTCTCTTCCTTTAATAGTTAAAAAATGAATAAACAAATCTTTGAAAAAGTATATTTTAATAGAATAGTGAAAGTAGATTGTTAAAATGGTGGGGCTGTTGGGGTTCTCTAAAAAAATAAATTGTTAAAATAACTAAAAGTGTACTTTTTGTTATTTTGGTGAGGCTACTAGGAATGCTCTGAATAATATCGTAAAAACCCTAATTTTATTATTTTCTCTTTTTTAAACTATAAACTAACTTTTAACGTACCAACAACATTTTGTTAAAGTATTTAATTAAATAATTAAATTTTATCTTTTCTTGTCTGCTTAAGCTTTTAAAATAAATGATAATTTAATATAATATCTGCTAATACAGTTTCCAGTTTGGTGAATTTAATGGCAAATTCGTAATTCCTCCAGTGCTATTTATTCTCCGATCTGCAAGACAAAAAGAGGGTAAGAGAATGCGTCGGGATGTTTTCAATGAATCCTCCTCTAATGGTAAAGTTAGCCTTCTCTCTATTGTGATTGTAGAATATAAAAAAAAGTCACGTACCTCCCTTCTTCTGTGCGTGAAACTATTTATAGAATAGATTGTTTGGTGTTAAAAATGGCAACCGGGCGGAGGATTCGGGATTCGGGAGTAACCGACGGAGGAATTGATAATTTGATCTTCTGATTGTTACGAGTTGAGTGTTCAACAATTTAATGTGTATCGATGAATTCCATATAACAACTTCGACTATTAATGCGTATCCCGTAAATGTTGCCTTATGCTCCTTGCTAGTAATAAATGTGTGTTTCCCAACGACATTGTTTGACCATTTGATATACTCGGCTGGTGGTTTGTCTCATACTTTTCCTTTAGGCGAGTTGAAGTTGTCCAACTATGATCTTCCGAGACATATAATGAGTCCTAGATAGTTTCGAGTCCCTCGTGGGTTCTTGGGCTCCGATACATTCATGCTCTTGACCCTAGGTGAAACGAGCTCATGGACTTGAGCCTTCATGGACTGGGTCTGTGGTTTTAGGTCATATAAAATATGTGTAACAGTATCAGCAACCTAAATCTATTTGCATTCACCAACAACAAAACAATCACATGTTCATTTGCTAAAAAAGTTTAGAATGTAAAAAAGTTTGGTTGTAATGTGACATAAAATGTAAGTGTAACTATTTTTTATTGTTGTGTAATTATTTTGTCTTTGAAGTTGTTTAGATATTATAAGGGGAATTCAAATTTGAGGTATTAACACTAAATTTGAGATATTAGTACCAAATTTGACGCATTAACATCAAATTTAGGATGATCGAATTTCTTTTGGGTGATACCATCCTTAAAAGGTGGGTGATACCATCCCTAAAATGTTAACTTTTCACCCATATATTTTAGTTTTAAATCAAAAAATAAATTTTAAGACATTAAAAACTAAATATTAACTCATAAAAATTTAACTAATAAAAAAAATAACAAATTTTTTTTTTATTATTATTTTTAATATATGTCCTACTCTGGCAGCCGCATGGCAGGATTCTTTAAAAAATAAAAATTGTCCTTTTACTAAAAATATAGCCAAAGGACGTTATTAATATGTATTGAATTTGATGTTCGTGAATCGTGTTTTTTGTTTTTTTCACCGGGGACAAGCGCCTGACGATTAATACAAAACTTCACCCTGCGGACAACCCTGCTGCCTGCTGGAACCCAAGAATCAAGATGCTCACAACCACAAAAGCACCTCACAAAACGACATACACAAAGACCCTAAACGGCAACTACAAACGAAAAGCCAACGACCGACAACTCAGTCAGCTATACAGCCCATACATTTATCAACTGAAGAAGAAAAACTATACAATTTCCAAAAATCAATTACACACATCACAAATCCACCAAACTATCAAAGTTACAGCAAAGCCAGAAAATATTTGCCGCTGAACCTTGGGCCAACAAGTCAACAACAGCGACTCCAAGCCTCCAACACAATCAAACAGACAGAAACCTTCTGTCCAACACATCAAGTTCTAGACTTCCCGCCGGTGAAACTGTGAGCTTAAATTGGTCTCAAGCCCTTCTCCTCCGAGGTTGAGTGGCGAGCAATCTGGACATGAGCCCCGTCAAAGCAGCACCAGCCACCGCCTGCCACGTGGTGGTCATTGCCTACCCGGGGCGTGGCCACATCAACCCCATGTTGAACCTCTGCAAGATACTAGCTTCGAAGAAGACCGACATTCTCGTCACCTTCGTTGCCACCGAGGAATGGCTCGGCCTCATCGGCTCCGACTCTAAGCTGGACAACGTCCGCTACGCCTCCATACCTAATGTTGTCCCATCGGAGCTGGTTCGCGCCGCCAACATGGACACCTTCTTAGAAGCCGTCTTCACGAAGATGGAAGCTCCATTTGAGAGGCTCCTGGACCGGCTTGATCCGCCGCCAGCGGTTATTGTGTCTGATACTTTTCTGTCTTGGACAGTCGGTGTCGGGAACCGCAGGAATATTCCGGTAGCTTCGTTTTGGCCCGCGTCGGCGTCTGTGTTCTCGGTCTTCCAACATTTCGATCTTTTGGCCCAAAACAAACATTTCCCAGTTGACATCTCAGGTAGAGGATTAAATTTATATAACTTAAAAATTTTGGAAGATTACGAAAAACTCAGCTTACAGATTATGTTATTTATTATTATTATTATTTTTTGTATATGTGCTTGCAACAGCAAAAGGCAACGAGCGTGTGGACTACATTCCTGGAATTTCTCCCACACGTGTGCTAGATCTTCCTCTGATTGATGGGAAACAAGAGCAAATGCTGCAGAGCATCCAAAAACTGATCCCATGGGTGACCAAGGCACAATATTTCTTATTCCCGTCCACTTACGAGCTCGAATCTGAAGCAATTGATGTTCTAAAGGCAGAGTTCCCATCCCCCGTCTATGCTATTGGCCCAAGCATCCCCTACTTTGAACTTGGAGAAAATTTCTCACTTGCTTCCGACGACAAGGACCTCGACTACTTTCAGTGGCTCGACTGCCAACCAGGAAATTCTGTTCTGTACATTTCAATGGGAAGCTTCCTTTCTGTTTCTAGTGCTCAAATGGAAGAGCTAGCAGCTGGTTTGCGAGACAGCGGCGTCAGATTCTTGTGGGTGGCGCGTGGTGAGAGTTGTAGGGTGAAGGAGATTTGTGGTGATATGGGATTTGTAGTGCCTTGGTGCGAACAGTTGAGGGTGTTGTCTCATTCTTCAATAGGGGGTTTTCTGACGCATTGCGGGTGGAATTCCACCCAAGAAGGTGTTTATTGTGGTGTTCCTTTTCTCACCTTCCCCATAGGCAACGATCAACCCCTAAACAGTAAGCTGATTGTGGAGGATTGGAAGATTGGGTGGAGGGTGAAGCAAGAGGTGGGAGTGGACAAGGTTGTCACAAGGGAGGACATTGCAAGGCTGGTGAAGAATTTCATGAACCTGGAAAGTGATGAAGGGAAAGAAATGAGGAGAAGAGCAGGTGAACTTCAACAGATCACTCAACGTTCGATTGCCGAAAAGGGTTCATCTCGAAATAACATCAATGCCTTCGTTACGGACGTTTTTCACAATGCCAAGCACGCTGATGGAAAGTAGAATTCATCAGCAAAATAGAGGACGTACGTGGGCATGCGCATGACAGATGACTCATAAGCATTTATCCCATAAGCTCTTCAAGTTATCTTTGTAGTAACTTATTTTAGAGTACTAAGAATAGTTTAATGATCTTCTAGGGGTTTCTCTTCAAGCAAGGTAGGCGTTTATCTCTTATCCTATGTCTTTGTAATTCTCTTATTTATTTATAGGCTTGAATGATTAATTATTAAGTCTTTTTTTTTTTTTTTTAAATGGCTTTTTTTTTCACCCCGGATAAGCTGATCAAATCATGACTTTTGACCTGTCCAAAACCAACTAGGCAACTATCATCGTTTCGTCGGTAAGTGGTAACCTTAGGAGCATTCGTACTTTTTTTTTGGATTTTTTTTGATAAGTAATTAGGGTTTAGGAAAGAGATAAATCTAGAGTAAAAGCTCTACAAAATAAGAGCATAATGCTCTAAGGTAACAACGTTATGATTCTTATGAATACAACCGGAGATTTTCTTCATTCAAACATGCTCCAAAGGATAGAACAACCTAAACTTTGCAAGCCCATGGGCTGCCATATTTGCGTCTCGCTTTACATTGCAACTCATCCAACTCCGTCCCATTATTGATTTAGCATCATCCACAACCTGGCCATAGGGTCTAAAATTTTCACCTTGGTCCTCGAATGCTTGAATGACCTTTAAAGAATCACCCTCCAGGATAACATCTTGTAGACCCACATCCTTACAAAATTCCACTGCCTCCCGGACTGCCATGGCTTCCGCTACTGCTGGTTCTTGAAGGATTGGAATTCTCTTGCTTTGAGCGGCAATGACGAACCCTTGGTGATCTCGAATTATTACTCCATAGCCTAGCCTAGGCATGATTTGAGAAACTTACAAAAATTTTATTCAACACGCTCTTTACTTTATTGTAAATTTAACTTTGAGAAATATGGCTCTTCTAATATTAAGAGCCAAAAAGTGAAAGCTAGTAAATTTTTTCAACTTACATATTCATTTTCCATCTATCTCTCATCCACATAAAGAAATAATTAAAACATAAAGTTCAAGAGAAATAAATAAGTACATTTAATGTTTGATTCATTTAAAAGTGGCTTTTCAATTTTTATTTTTATTTTTAAGTGAATTTTGTTTTTCTTTAAATTTAACTTTCATTTGAAGAGCTTAAAGCACTCACATTGGCTTAGCTATTTTTTACTTTTTATCTAAAATAGATAAGCAAAATACTAAAAAAATCATATGCATCCGATTATGTCTCAAATGCAAAATACATTCTTGTTGCATTTCTGAACCATGCAACGCTAGATGTAGCTGGCATTGTTCACACATCTATTTCATTAATATACTATTTATTTCTCCACATCTTTTTTTTCTTAAAATTATCCCATACTATTTCTCGCTCAACATCTCTTTAAAAAAAAATACAATCCTTATAGAAAATAAAAAATATATTTAAATAATATAAATACAAAAATTAATTATAAAATATATGATATCTTTTAAAATTCATTAGTTAAACTAAATAATAAAAAAAATTTAATTAACTATTTTACACAAAAATAGGCATAAAGCCAATGTACGAGAATACTTTACTTTACCTTCCCCCATAAAACGTTGAGTACTTTACCTTCCTCATAAAACTTGTATGAAACGTTACGTGGAGACAATTTGGACAAATAAATTAAATTAATGGAGTCCATTGACTAGAGCCTTCGAAAGCTTACACGTACGAGTGACAGCTTTTACCCTCCACACTCTAATAGCTTTAAAATTCAATATATTGGAAGAAGGGAAAAAGTCGTTGAACGAGTCAAAGAGTGATTACCGCATGGCTTTGGCACATCATATACTCTTTCAAAGTACAAATAGCCTTAAGAAAATGCCTCTCTGTCTATCTTTAATCTACCGCCATTATTATCTTTGCAATCCTTCAAACAAACATGCCGTTTGTTTTTCATATGATCTTTCAAAATATATATATAAAACTTTCCAACTTCTAATTACGAGTTTCTCCATAATATGCAACTACCATATACATTTTTTTTTTTTTTTTTTACATAGGTAAGCAGGATTCCCAAAAAAGCTCATCATCTTCCAGCAGCTGATCACCCAACTCTACAGTGGATGAGTCTTCAAAACTCAGTGGACTCAGTAGGGGAGCTTCTTTCCCTTCTTCAAACGACGTGATCGAGCCCAAATCAATACCAAAACCATCATCGAACACGCACCAAAAGTCCGGTTCAACACATTGCCCACCTGCGCCTAACCCGGACCGATTATCCGCAAGCTCAAGAAGAGCCGCTTTAGCAGCCGCGGATTGTATATCTCTCCTGGAAGACGACTCGGGCCGAGGCAACGACTCGGCCAACTCGGGGAAGTTGAGGCACGCCGAGTTGCCCTTCAAGAACAAGGCGGCCGAGTCGTGAGCCCGGGCTGCCATCTCGGCCGACCCGAATGACCCTAACCACACACGGGTTTTTGTGCCGGGCAACCGTATCTCCGACACATAGCGGCCCCAGCTCCTTTTTCGGACCCCTCTAAACTGGGTGTCCGTTTGGGGTTGAGAAGCTCGCTTCTTGCTCTTGGAGCCCAGTTTGGACGATGGTTCGGAATCCAAACGGTGGGTGGGTTCTGGTTCCTCTTCGATGACGGGCGAGTGAATGCTTGTGTAGGTCATATGTTTGATGGAATGCGTTAACAACA
Organism: Carpinus fangiana; assembly: GCA_006937295.1. Taxonomy (NCBI): domain Eukaryota; kingdom Viridiplantae; phylum Streptophyta; class Magnoliopsida; order Fagales; family Betulaceae; genus Carpinus; species Carpinus fangiana. Next base: position 35,893 of record VIBQ01000129.1, on the reverse strand, counting down.
ACGGTATGATGCGAGTGTCTCCATGAGGGAGCGAGCAGGGAGGGTTATAAAGCAGAGGGTTTGGAGAGAAGGGGTTACTAGTTCGGTTGGGAAACGGGAAGTGAGAAAATTGAGGATAGCTGGCAATATTTGGGTGAGAGTGTGGGGTGTCTGGATTTGAAAAGGACATCGGAAAAGTACACACTGACGTTCCATCGACAACAATACTCTTAATGACAATAATGACCCAACTAGTTTTCTTTCTTTCTTTTTTTTTTCTTTTAATAAATTGTTTCTATTAATAATATTATCACAGACTAACAAAGATCCACTTTTTTTTTTTTTTTTTTTGTGTGTGTGTTAATTATTATTTTTTTTGTTTTCTTTTAATTGACATAATATATTATTTGCTTTTTTAAACAGTATTCATCAGTGTATAGCTGCTACAGTGAATAATTGGTGGAATATTTAGGAGGAAATCAAATTCGATGGATTATTTTTGAAAAATGGGTGAAGAAAATCGTCTAAAAGAAATAAGTTAATATATATTTAATTTATTTTGGTAGGAATAGAAATAGAAATAGAGGAAAAGTATAGGAGACGTAGAGTACTACTAAGAGTAGAGTAGAAGAGGACATAGGAGTAATTTAGATGGGATAGGTTAATCCTGACAAAATAGCGAATGCATCATGATGGTTGAAGAAACGCGTAAACCAGCTGGATATGCGTAAGGTGGCGTTATTTTGCCATTTTGCCTTTTATGGTATGAAAGTCAGAGCTTATATCATCGGACCGTGTTGACTCATTTTGGAGTCCAGAAATCCCATTTCTCCTTCCCCACGGTATCAACGCACCAACATAATTTGCTCTAACTAAGTTTCTCCAACCAAATTATTTTCTAATATTTAACACCAAGAGGCAAGAGGCAACAGCCTTGTATTTTTGTGCGTACAACAATTAATATATATATCCACTGGCAAATTGGCAATCCTGCATGCTATGATTCGTATCTAGTTGAGCCTTATCATATTTCTCTTTGACTAATGTTATGTCCTATATAAGGATATTATCAATTTCAATTAACCAAAAAAAAAAAACTAATCACATGATTGATTGGTACTTCATATGTTTCCACCATTAGTCATACTTTGTTCTCTGTATGACTCTTATCAGAATAATATATGGGATAAAATGCAGGATAAATATGGGATAAAATGCAGTTTCTACCATTAGTTATACTTTGTTCTCTGTATGACTCTATCAAAATAATATAGACAAAATTTTTGAAGATTTCTCTCACTTAATAGTAGGGGTAGGCAAATTAACCGTTTACCGCCTTCCACCAGAGATCGGTCGGTACGTCTCCAAGAGGTAGCTTAATCGGTTGGGACCACGTCTCATGAAGCGGAGGTCGCTAGTTCGAATTCCCCTTCCCCCCTCTTGTGTGGACATGTCAAAAAAAAAAGAAAAGAGATCGGTCGGTACGACGTTGGTTCAGTTCGGTTAATCGGCATAAATATTTTTTTTGTTGATGAACTGAATTAATCAATAATAAATATTGGACAAAGTTTTTCTCTAAATTGGGTTGGAGGAATTCCCTTCAACCTAGTTTATAAAAAGTGACATATGTCCATTTTTTTAATAACATGTGAGATGCATATGAGTTTTTAATAAAATTTATTCCAACTTTGTTCTTCCTATTAAAAAAACATGTGCATCTCATATGTTTAAAGGACACATGTCACTTTTATAGACTAAGTTGAAAAAATTTTCTCCAACCCAGTTTGGAGGAAAACTTTGTCCATAAATATTCTATGACCAANGGAATTTCCTTCAACCTAGTTTATAAAAGTGATATGTGTCCATTTTTTTAATAACATGTGAGATACATATGAGTTTTTAATAAAATTTATTCAAACTTTGTTTCTGCTATTAAAAAAATATGTGCATCTCATATGTTTAAGGGACACATGTCACTTTTATAGACTAAGTTAGAGAAATTTTCTCCAACCCAGTTTGGAGGAAAACTTTGTCCATAAATATTCTATGACCAATTTATTAGTATAATTGTAGAATATATGTATGGTAGACTCTTATTGTATTAATTAATGGCTATTTTAGCCCAAAAAAAATTTGGTCCCTTAAAACAAACAATTTTTTGCCCAATTAAAAAAGCCAAAAATTAACCGAATCGATTTTAACCGAAATATCCATTTAACTAAAACTTTCGAAATAAATCCTTATCAAAATGTAATTGGTGAATTAACCGATTTAACCAATAATTTTAATTAATCAACTGAAAATGACTTTACCAAATCGAACCGAACCAATACCTAATAGGCTTGGGTGCGGGAAGGAAGGCCGCATGGACAATCCACCGGTTGGGTGGGGGGAATGGCTTCTCCCAAAAAAACATTTGAATTGAGAGAAGGCTTTATTTGTGTAAGTAAGTGGGCTGGTGCCAGACTGGCATCGAAAGTGATTTGGTCAAATCAAATGTCAATCAAACGGACCACTGTCCGCTCAGTGGGCCGATAGATTTTGGGGCCCAAGTATATGTTCCATCTACACAACAGCGCCTCTCTCAGCAGTCAGCTCAGCCCATCTACAACGTACACAAACATCAATGGTTGTCTGTAGATTCCAGGAAACTACTGTGGCCTCTCTTTTTAGAGTTCGGATAAATTTTACTTTGGCCTCCTTGACCTTTCACGTAATTTTATAAATTTTTTTTTTTACTTTGAACCTTTTGAACTTTCAATTTTTTTCAATGTAGACTACTCCATCAAATTTTAAATGTTACATGACGTTTATATCCCTGAATTTTGTATAAAATTTTAACTCCTAAAACATTTTTTATTTAAAAAAAACAAAAATTAGCGATATTTTATTTTATTTTTATATTTTTAAAGGCTAAAATTAATAAAAAGATTCTAATTAAGAACAATTCAAAATTTAAGGGTTCAAAGTAAAATTTTAAAGTTTAAAAATTTATAAAATCCCGTAAAAGTTCATGAGCCAAATGAAATTCCCCCATAAAGTTTCTAAGCTTTAGACAAGGATCCTTTTAGATTTCACATGTACCACGACAGTGGGCTTTTTTTTTTATTCCACCTCTGTCATCATGTTTGTTTTAAATTAAAGAATTAACCTCCCAAAAGGGATTTATTATTTTCATATCCTTCAGTTTTAACTTTGTTTACCACCCAAACATCAGCCAGATTCATTCCTACACCAAGATCTCTTACTTTCCTATTTTAATCCTCTCCATCTGTTTCTACTGTTCATGTTATGTGTCCATTTGTTCAACCGGTTTGAAAAAATAGCAATTTCAGAACATAAAAATGAAAATTTAAAATTGCAGTTAATTATTGCTTTCAGTGAAATCACGGTTCGTAACATTTTTTTTTTTTTTTATATGTCCACACAAGAGGAGGGAGAGGGATTCGAACTAGTGACCTCCGCTTCATTAAGCGTGATCTCAGCCGATTGAACTACCTCTTGGGGACCGGTTCGTAACATATCGAACACACACGAAAAGCAATACAAATTGGTAGTTCGAGGATTTTTTTTTTACATTTTTTTTCTACAATTTAATATGTCAATTAGAGCACTTTTTTCTATTTGTAAAATTTATTTTAAAATTTTTAGTTCTGAAAATAAATCAAAACCATCAATATCATGTTTTAGAAAACCTTATAAATTAAGATATTTATTTTGCAAACCATCATCATCTAGTGATTTTAATTTCTTAAAATTATATAAAAAACCAAAAATATTTTTGTATATTTGAAATTGTTCAAACATACTTTGAATTAAACCCAATTTATATATAAAAAAATATTTTGACTATAATAAAATAAATTATAAAAATAGAACAATAAAACCCGATTTAGAGAGGCAGATACCAGAGAGTTCTTGAGAAAAATTGCAAGCTAGATAATAGATATGAGTGAAGGATCGAAGATTCTTGTTTTTATGTGAAAGTAAGTTTAAATTTACCATTATTAGAGGCCTTGAATTTTTATGAAATTTTTTTTAGGCCTTATTAAATTTTTTTTTTTAAAAAAAAATTACCAAAATTTGTTTTTCGCCTTATTAATAATTTTTTTGGGGCCTTAATAAATGGGGGCACTAGGCGACGGCCTAAGTCGCGTGCTGTCGCCTAGCCTTTAGGCCGGCCCTGGATATTTGCAAAATAGATGCTAGAATATAAAGAAATATTTCTCTCGAATAAAATGAGTTTGGGAGTGAGTATAGTAGCTTACTAGCATTTGCTGGTAAATCCTACTAGTCATAATTACAGCTATGAACTCAAAGCTTTAGCCATGACATGATCATCGACATATGTGGCCCAACTTGGTTGTAACATGGGGACCATGCGAGTCTTTTAGCAAACACAAGGATGATGGAGATTATAGTGCAAAATCAATTCTCACAAGCCATTTAACCTAATATAATTGTGGTTCGATCTTTCAAATCGTGCTTTGATATTTAACCCAATGATATATTAACATATTGAATGCACCCAGATGACAATATGTTGTAGGCTAGGGTTTGGTGGAAAAGTATCAAGGCTAGTAGCAAATCATGGTTGGATAAAATAAAGAGAAATGATTCTTTGCATTTTAGCGATTATCTTACATACATTCTCGTTGTGTTGGCATGCTCCATTTATCAATGGTATATTTTTTTTTTTTCTTCTTTTTAATTAATAGTGAAAGAGGCATGCCAACTATTCAATGAAAATGTAAGCGAAATGAAGATCAGAATCATTTCTCTAGAATAAACTTTTAGTTCATAGCTATAGTAGCATATATAGTAGCATTGTTTGGTAAAGCCATGATAGTCATAATTAGAGCTATGAACTGAAAGCTTAAGCCATGACATGCTCATTGACTTTTGTGGACGAAGTGACCAACTTGGTTGTAACATCTGTTGCTTTGGGGGACCCCATGAGGGTCTTTTAGCAAACACAAGGATGGAGATTATAATGCCAAACCAGATTCTCACAGCCAGTGGTGGTAGGAGAGGACAGCAATATTATAGAATATGAAACAGCAGGGGAGGACCTATTGCTCCATCAAAAAACCTGTAGGCTGGGGGACATGTTTCTTTGTGAAGTTGATAGAGTGAATGAGAAGAAGAGAAAAAGAAGGTGAGGATATTTTCCAAAGGAACCCAGAAATGAGTTTCTACTACTTTGTATAATTTCCTATTTGATATATGTAGATGTGGTGGTCGAAAGCTCAGAGGCAATAAAAATATCTTCCATATTGATGAATCACATCAAAGGAGATCACATCAGCTTTTAGGAGCTCGTGATACTTCTTTGAACTAAATAAAGCAGAAATCAGGATCCCACCACTTACGTATTCCTTTACAGAAAAGAAAATTGAGAAGATGTCTGCTTGACACATGACCACAGAAACACATTTTTAGCAGAAAAAGGGAGATGTAGCTAGGAGCCTAGGAGAGTGCATTGCACCTTCTGGTCCACAGGTCTACTCTAGACCTAACTTCCCTGTAGATCCTTGAATTCAGCTCAAAAACCACCTTACTTTCTCAATTATTTTGACAAAAAGTGAACAAAAATACCTCAAACCTATCAACATAGCAGGTGGGTCTAAGACTATCACAGTAGTTCATCTGTTCATCTAGGGTGTTCTTTTACTTTGATACATACAGAAAGTGTAAGAGATAGGTAGGGTCAAGGAAAAATATTTAACTAGAAGAAGATAAATGTTATTTATTACATTTTTATACTATAGTTAATAGGAATGATGTGACAATAAAAATCAGGCATTAATCTTTCTTTTTACAAAGTCTTTTGTTGATCTCAAGACTGATTTGTACTGCTAAATCATTCTAATTCATGAGTCGCATATCAATCTAATACTGCTGTGGATCAAGGTAAAATATTATCAGCTTCAACTTGCTTGGAGGGGTTGAACCTATTGTTTTCTGGGTCTTCTGGTTGTGGAGTGGGTGATACCAATGGGTTATAGAAGTACCATTTCGACAAGAAAAGATAACTGAAGAAGTTGATGAGGCTGAGGACAGCTAAAACCCAATAAAAAAGATCCAATCTATCCTTGTTGAGGTCATTGTCACTAAGCCAGCCACCAGAAGATTTTGAGGTAATTTTGTTGACAAAGGAAACAAGGAGGGAGCTTAAATAGAAGCCGAAAGAGTATGAGCAGTAAGTCATGGCAGTAAGAAAGGATTGCATCCCTTCCACGGATTGCTTATAGAAAAACTCAATCAACCCCACAGCAGTGAACATCTCAGACAGGCCAAAGATGAGAAACTGTGGGGCAATCCAAAAGATGGAGACAGTTTCATTAAAATGCAAAGCCCTGTTTCTTCTCTTTTTCTCAACCATTGCAGCTGAAACCATAGAGAAAGTGGCAACAAACAGCCCTACGCCAACCCTTTGAAGAGGTGTGATTCCTGAGTCCTTTCCTGTGAATTTTCTTGCAATTGGTACAAAAGCAGTTTCATAGAGAGGGACAACAAAGATTAGCATAAAGTAAGGGATGGATTGAAGAGAAGCTGGAGGGATGTGGAAGCTTCTTGTGATCCGGGTGTTCATTGCACTTCCTTGTTGGACTGAGAAGGTCTGGAGCTGTGCTAAAATGGTGTTGAAGATTATGGTACAGGCAAATACGGGAATAACTGAGATAATTATCTTCACTTTCTCCACTTGGGCCACGGTGCATAGTCTCCATGGACTTTCACTTGTTCCACTTCTGTCTTGAATTTTTATGCAGGCCTTGTCAAGGAATCTGTAATTTCATTACCATCTTAGAGAATACAACAACATTGTACGTCAAAAGCATCAATTGCTTGTTTCAATTTGAAGCATTTCAATCCTTTTAGCCATGTTTCATGACATCTTGAGAGAAACAAACCCACTATTATTGTACCGCTACTTAATTAGATTTAAATTTTAAGGAAAACTACGCTTAATTTCTGGAACGCATGACTTCTCAAATTTTAAAAAGTTGTAATTAATCTCTCAAACTATTTATTCATCTCACTTAGGACTTGTTTGGGTGTGTGTTTGAAGGATCTAAAAATGCGTTTCAATTTTGTCAAAAGCTTAAAAATAAAGCTTAAAGTTATGTGTATTACACCTGACCAATTTTTCTTGGAATATAATAAAAAAATTCTAACAGTAGACTAAGTAAAAAAGACTAATAATTTGTAATATCAACTAAAACTTTTTTTTTTTAAAAAAAAAATTTAAGAAAATTATACAATTGAGCTAAAAGTTGAGAGTGACTATGGTTAATCGTTTATGTAACCATGATTTGTGTTTCCAAATGGTCGGCTTACAGAATGTTCTATTATCGTACCTAAACTTTTCGGTATGGAGGAGATTAGGATTGATATTGGGCGACGTGGCAAAACCATTATGGGTTGGCACACTGTTTTGACTTCCATGAAGCATCCCTGTATTTGAAGGGCAGACTTGCTTTCTCTTTGTAAATGCAGCAACAAGAACCTGATGATGATGATCAGCAGGAGAGAAAAACATAACAAATTCAGATCACTTTTAATAAACAACTTGGGTGGGTGCCATTGGCAAACCAACACCCTTTTTAATATTGAAGAGATTGAGTTAGAATTGATACTAAAAGAGAAGAAAAGACAAAAAGAAAATCTCATCGTATTACCACTAATTACTTTATTAATTACTTTTTTGCTTTTCTGATTTACCGTTCTAATTAAAAGCTGATTGATCACAGTTAAGTAGCCGACAGCTGATTACACAAACACAAGGCTTAACAAACATTAAGGAATAAATTAAAATAACAAGTATCAAAAAGTTGAAGCAAGATCAAACACCATAAAGGCATTCAGACTAAAGTCAAAAGGGTAAGCAAGATAATTATTTTACCTGAGCAACTGGGGTGAAGATACTTCCGTGGGGGAGTTTATTCCTGTAAAAAGTTGTACCTGAAATCAAGCTAACCAATCCCACTGCCATGACAGCTGCTGAGACCCCAAAGCCAACATCCATGCCAGAATGTGTTTGCACCCAAACGAGAAGGGTAAGTGCAATAAGCTCCCCCATGCAGAAGGCAAAGTAGGCGATGTTGAAATATGTGGAGAGCGTCTTGGATTGCTTGGAATCGTCTTTTCTGAATTGGTCGGCACCATGAGAAATTATGTTGGGTTTTAAACACCCACTTCCTAAAGCCACCAAGTAGAGTGCAACAAAGAAATACAAAGACTTGTAGCCCTCTGCCTCCAGACACTTCCCTCCATCCAATATCATGTTGCATTTGGGTGGCTTCAACTGTGGAAGATGGGCTTGAACAGAAAGTAGTATAAAACCCTGACATATGAATATGATTCACATGAATATAAACTTTAGAACATAACCCATAATTTAAATATTTGTTTTGTACAGGAATATTGGAATGATGAGGATCTCAGATATTTGGATCTTGAAAGATTAAGTATTATAATGGGATTAGCAGAAGCAGAATATAATAGGGATTGGGATTTCAAGGGAAGACAAGAATCAAGCAAGAATATGCCAATAGTGGATGAAATTATGAAATATATATGACTAGTGTAAGAAAAAGAGACGTGGACAGAGAAAGGGCTTACAGAGAGCTCCACAAAGCCAAAGATCAACATGGTCCAAAAGCTCCCAAGGTAAGAATCTGAGAGGAACCCACCGAGGAGTGAGAGGAGAAAGACTGTCCCTATAAAATTTGTTACTATGTTTGCAGACTTTGACAGAGGAAAGTGCATCTCATTTAACACGTAAGTTATCAGATTGTTCCCCACTGCAGCAATTGCCATCATCTCAAATGCTTGCAGACCTGTTTCATGCACCCACACTTTTCAGATACAGACTAGTTGAATTGAATGAAATGAAGGGGATAATCCCACCACAATTTGTATCGATAAATGTAAGAATCCCATAGAATTTTACAGTATGCATGGGGAGAGAGAGAGAGAGAGAGAGAGAGAGAGAGAGACCAAGGATAAAAACAGCGGCACTCATTCCGCCATGCTTATTAGACTTGCAGGGTCTGCCTCTCCAATCGACAGACGTATTCTTCCCCATAAAGGCAGGCATGGATTCTCCTCTGAAGTTTATATTTGTCTTCTCATCCACTACTCTGTCCGCCATTCTCCTTGTCCTTTCCTCTGATCTCTATCTAAATACAACCAAACAGTACTAATATTTTAGCACTGAAGAAAAAGATCCACAAACGATTTATATCTTTATTGTTGAAAGTCGAAACCAAAAGGCTTCTTCTCTCTTCTGTGTGATTTTGGGACAAAGCTATCAAGTGGGTTGGTCTCATATTTATAATGTCGCCCTGCATTAATTTCCTGATCATCATGCCGATCTTTTCAAGTCCTCGCCAAGTTGACTCAGCAGTGGTACTAGTAGTGGCCCAGTATCCTCAACCTAAGCAATATTTCAAGTCAAGCTCCACCCCTCCAATCACATCGCTAAAAACAGCGGCTACAATTAAGTGTTCTGTTTTCTTCCACCCACCGCTCATCGGATGATGGTGGTTCCAGGTACCATAGACCGTACTTCTCTCTCGCGCGCCCAGCACTAGCTAGCTAGGCCTTGATAAAGCATCATCACTCTGGTTGGCGTGTAGTTTCTTCAAGTGGGGCAATCAATCCTATTAGAATATATTCACAATACATTTATTCTTAATATATATTCTTTATATATTCTCTTGTTGATATTATTGATACATGGTTTTTAGTTTACTTCGATTTATCTCTAACACCAAATCACCCATAATTCTTTGTCTCTCTTTTTTGCTTCTTCTTTCATTTTTCTCACAAACTTTAACTTTTCTGCAGCCCTCATTAACGCTTTCTTTCATTTCCTACCGTCGATCTCATTGTTCCAGTCGTCCACACGCTTCGATCTTTAAGAAATTGAGTAAGCAAGAATCTTCACCCCTCGTTAAGAAAAATACAATCTCGACTCAAGATACTATAAATCTAGCAAGATAAACATGGCAAAAAGGGCTCTATCTATATATGATAGTTCAAAAACATATTCCACTAGCTACTTTGTGGTGGTGCAGTGCTCTTAATTAATTGTGGTTTGACAGCGTGATATTAGTGCTTAAATTAACTTCCAATCTCTATCGATAAAATCGCCTTAGAGGTCAAAAATCGAATTATAGGATATGGTGTGCTAATCTTTGGAAGTAAATAATTAATATAAATAAAAAGAAATTCTGAAAGTGGTGTCTAGCTGATGCAAGGTGTCATGGCTCATGAGCGATTGATCCCTCTGATGCATGAGGGATCGGATGCATGAGTACTACTATCCGGATGATGTTAACAGCTTTGTACTGAATATTATTTATTAATTTTCTATGTTTTACTCTTTTATTTATTTATTTATTTCTCCCTCTAGTACAACTACACGAAAGTGAAGACATTTTATGTTAAGGGAGACCCACTTAAAATTATATACAGCAATTTTTTTTGTCTCTTTTTTTTGGGGGGGATAGGAATAACCGGAAAGTAAATAGGTTTTTGGTTATCATGAAAATGAATTCTACCGCGGAAGATTTACGCTCTTTATACTCATTTTATATTGGTTGACGTGACGTATTTTAAGTGGACTCTTTAAATCAATTACTTCAAAAAAAATAATACTTAAAATATCTCAGATCAGCCGGTGTGAAATATGTATAAAAAATAATAGGAAAAACTTCATTTTAAACCCCTGAACTATCACTCGATTTGACATTCTTTCTCAAACTTTGAAACCTTTCAATTTGAACCTTTAAATTTTTATAATACATATGTTTTAGTTTGAAATTAAGAGTAAATTTAGAATTTTATAAAAAAGTCAGGGATATAAACGTCATTGTTTTACTTAATTTTAACGTTTAAAATCTAACGGAGGGGATTCAAATTGACTGCAATTAAAAGTTCAGTGGTCCAAATGAGAGGTTTCAAAGTTCGAGGGGATATGTCAAATCGCGTGATAGTTCAGGAGTCTAAAGTGAAGTTTCTCCAAAATGATATTTCTCTTAAGCAAACTCCTAGAGTTGATAAGTGGTATATATATCCAATTCAATTTTGTTATTGGCCGCCGATAGGTTATTCCATGTCGGTTTATTATCAGGCAAAACTGAACAATATTGTAAGTAATTTTAAAAAGTTTTAATTGTAACTATGACTAATCCTTTCAAGATATATATGACTAACGTTTTCTCTAAGTCTTAACAAATGGTATTGTTGGTGGATGGATTGGATTGTTGGGGGCACTGCTGGCCGGTGTGTGCATGATCTTGCACAAGATTATCACATATTTTTGGGCAAAAAAGAAAGAAAAGAAATTGCTACACCCGTGATGAGGCATTATATATATAGAGAGAGAGAGAGATGGAGTAGTACTGCTAAATATGTCACACAATCAGATATTGTTGGTAGGAAATGAGTCAAAGTCAGAAATTATGTTGGTCCATGTTTATGATCAACTACATTATGGTATGATAGAAGAGAAGCCATTGACCATTTCAAATAGTACTATTATATTAATGTACAGCACAGAGGCATACACTCGATGGTATGGTTTCGGTGGGGGAATAAATAAATACAAAAGAAGCCTCTTTTTTGATCATTTTGCACAAGCACTACCTACCTCTATATATATATATATATATATATATATATGAGATGTGATACAGTTACAACAAAGACTCAATAAAGACCCAACTCCTCTCCTATTTTAAACTTAATTTATAGTTTAAAGCTCTCTCTCTCCTCCACTGGCAGTTTTTTTTTTTTTAAAAAAAGCTAGAACTTAAAAGAGAGAAATTGGGTCTTTGTTGGGTCTAAGTTATGCCTTTATCATTTTCCTATATATATATATATATGCTCACATGCATTGCACAAGCACGTGGCACAATTCTCATTTATTACAAGATTCACCTTCTTTTTTTTTTTTTTTTCTTTTTTTTTTTTTAATTTGACTGGAATTTGATCAAATTTATTATAATATTGAATACAAAAATAAATATGAAGGAAATATTAATTATGAATTACGGATTATATATATATAACATGATGGAAATAAGCCTTAATAATAAAGAGAATAATTAACGTAAAAGCTGTATTCCTTTACGATATTTTATGTATATATCTTCCCAAAAAGCCTTAATAACGTGAAAGAATTCCTAGCTTGCTTTCTTCCAATAAACATTCATTATATATTGAAGAGCATGATTAACATATTCTATAAATATTGGTAGTTTTTTTGAAAAATTCTGGGAATTGAATAATTTATCTCTTTCATGTTTCTACAAGCTTGTCATGCAAGGAATATTGTTTGACAATATTTGTTTCTTCTCTTCTTCTTCTTCTTCTTCTTCCCATTTTTTTTCTCTTTTCAAAATAAAAATATTAATAAACAACATGAAATAAAAAAAAAAACACTCAAAATTACTTTCATTTTTATATGTCACATCATATTATTATTTTAAATATAAAAAAATATCATGTAAAAATAATAACAAACAGTACGATTTTTTGTTTTTAATAAAATTTCATGAGCATAAAATTTTTACATCATAAAGTATACAACTTTGAAAAATCATAGCCAAAAGTCATGAAGGTTACAAAGTTGTCAAAATGATTTCAAACTCTCGCTAACCCATGTACAAATATATTTAAGGAATAGATCTGCTTTGTGCAGACTAAATCTAAGACATGAGTAGCCCAAATACAAAAAAAAATAAAAAAATAAAAAAATAAAAAACTAGAAACTAAAAAATTCAGTCACTAGAGTTAAGCCCTAACACCGATCTACTTCGTCTTCAACCCGAAGGCCAAGTAAGACAAACAAAATAAAATTAAAAAACAAAAACTCCACAAGTAACAGCAGAGGAGCACGACATCGTAGACATTCTTTCGGAAGACATGCCTTGACCGATGAAGATGATTAGCACAAATTGTGATAAATTTAACTCATTTACTACACTGAAATGGTTGAAAGAACAATTTTTAAAGTATATTTTTACATTCCACATAGCATTTGATTGCTTGTCATCCATCCGCACAGGCACCTCATGATCCCCAATTGAAAAGCGTATCATTTTAATCCTTTTAGGATAGGGCAAAGGCAATCGTAGTGGTCGACACGTGAATTACGTCACAAAAACATCTTTCATTCATTCGCTTAATTGGATCGAGGTTGGAATCAAATTATAATCCTAATTAATTAATTAATTAATTAATCAGGTAGTAATTAATTAAACGACTGAAGTAGAAAATGCCACGACCGATGGATAAATAAATGGTTGGGACTTGAAATGAATGGAGGCAGCAATTATAATAAAACAATGGTTTTGTTTCTCCGTAGGCCGACATATCCACGAACGACGATCCTTTGATATTTGATAGTGGCCAACATTGAGTTCTTAGTTGCCGTAAACATTGGCTTTGGCGGCCGTTAAAATCGCCACTTTTTGACAAGACGCTGTGCACGGTGCACTGTACAAGTGACTCCCCATTTACTCATCACCTTTCTTCTTTTCTTTTCTTTTCTCTTCTTTCCTTTGCTGTTGTGCTTGTCTTTGCTTCTTTGTTTTTTTTTCCAATGGAGATGAAGATGCTTAGATGCATGCTTCGATTATATATGGTGATGACGGCAATGATCTTCATGTCCTTTTGCATTTTCCCATTTTATTTCTTTACTTGGTAGATAAGTATGTAGTTAATTCAATGATGATCATGTAGAATTTTTCGGGTAATTAAGTGGTGAATCTCTTAAAATTCTTGTCAAAAGCCCACGAAGAGATGCGAATAACATGCTCAATATTATTTGATTGAATAGTTAGTTACTTCAATTGGTGTATTTTCACAAAACGTAAACATTAGATAACTTGTTATTATAGTTGATTAAATAATTAAATTTATATTTTCTTATAAGCTTAACATAGAGACAGAAGTCTTGAGTTTGAATTCTGATTCCGTCCATGTATTGGGTCTCACTCTCACCTATTAGAAATGAGTTTTATCCCATACATAAGAGAGAGTGTAAGTATTTGATTATTAAATGATTAAAATTTTCTTTTGGAACAAGTGGTATTTTAACAATTTTTTTTTTTTTTGGACATGTCCGCACAAGAGTATGGAGGAGGATTCGAACTAATGACTTCCGTTTCATTAGGCATGGTCCCAGCCGATTGAGCTACTTCTTGAGAATGATATTTTAACAATTTTGACGATTAGTTTTAAGTGAATAAAATGAACACTTTTAATCTTTGCAAATTAATAAATATACTAATAAGGATTATAAGAACTCTACCAAATAAAAAAGTACTTATTTTAGAAAATCAAGAGGATCGTAATTTGATTAAATGCTAATGAATGATGAAGCCCTAGCCAGCATTGCCCATTAATTGTTATGAATTTAGTGCTAGCGTTGACATTCACCAAGTTTTGGTGTCTATTTCGGAATCGATCTCTTATGTGGAAACCAAGCAACTAAGTTCATGATTATCAGTTCTTTATCAAGTCAACCCTACCATGAACTTTGAAAACTAATTAAATTTCTCTCTAACTTTAAAATTGAGCCCATGTGGAAACAAAAACACCCAAAGAGCTCCAAAAAAAAAAAAAAAAACCATTTATTTATGCATATTAGTTTCTTAATCCAGCCGACGAAGCCACCAAATCCATCCAAAATCTAGTTTAATATACTAAATATTTACTTTTTATAAAGAAAGAGAAATCTCCTCCCCAAGGAAAGGGGTCAAAAGAAGGTAGGATTAATGGGTGGAATTGATCCACATAAGTATATTAATGCTCCTTTTTGGTTATATATATTTACTGATCATCTCCAAGTTCTTCCTTCTCGAGCTTTTTCCTGAAACTGCTTTTGGAATTTGGTAGACATTTATAAGCAGATGAGCGACCCACAAGAGAGGTGGGTTTAGTAGGCCTTCATTAGACTTTTTGTTAGAGCCATCATTTAATTTTCTTCCCACTTATGAAGTGCTTATTAATTAACAAGTTTTGAGGAGGGGCCCTTAAGCTCGTACTAGCTAGGCTATGCCATATATATGGCAGCCTTTTTGACCTATTAACAATAGTGTAGTCCATGTGTCAATTTTTAGTTTGTGTCATGATCAGCATGCAACAATGCTTGGGGGTGGGAGACAACCGTTGTCTATTGCCAAACTCATTTTAATTATGGAGAAGAAAAAGGAAATTAGGGATAGCTAGCTAGCTAGCTAGAGGTCGGCCTTTTAACTTTTCATATATATAAAGTCAATTTGTCAATCTCAATTAAATTGAAGGTTTAGCGTAATGCAAAGTTTACAAAATAGAATAACAAAAAGTATGCAAATTTTTATTTTTTATTTTTTGAATAAGAAATAATGTAGTAGAAGAGAAACAGGAAACAAAATAGACACAAGGCTGCGCCCCTAGCTAATTAAGAGCAACATGAGCAACCAATTACAAGTTAGAAACTCCCTATAATCCTTTTTACTTATTCAATTAGAAAAAAAAAAGTACAAGTCAGAAACCATTTTTATTTTTTATTTTTTTATTTTTTTAGTTTCTAAATAATGTATAAAGGAAACAGGAAGGGGAAATATATCAAAAGAAGTACAAAGAATTTGGGTGGGGGCAACTCAACGGTCAAACGACAGTTAGTACGAACCAAGTAACAATTCGGGCGACAGAGCTCTTTGGAAGTCCTTTGGAGCAGCCATTGTCAACAAATCCAGGTGACGATTTAGGTAACAGCGCTCTTGGGTTGGTTTTTTATAAGTCTATCTACAATTCACTTTAGTACGTCAAGGTGACGTTCTTAGTGACAATGTCACAACTTAAATTAGAAAAATGAACTTCTTACACTAAATGTTTAGATGTTGAAAAGTTTTACGGCTCAAGTTTTGATTATCGAAAATGGTAAGTCTTTAAGACCTAACATACTTGAAATAAATAAATGAGGTTGCCACATCACCAATATATTTATTGAAAAATAATAAAAGCACAACTTAAGTCAAACTTTGACTCAACTTTTCTATTAAGTTAAAAAAAAAAAAAAAAAACTAATGTGAAGGAGAGAGAGAGCCTTAAACTAGAGAGAGAAAAATTTGACTTAGAAGTTGAGTTAAAGTTAGACTTAAGTTGTACCTATATCACACATTTATACTTATTAGGTGTACCTTATCCATTCATCAACAAACACGAGCACTAAAAATTACCAATGTCAACTCTATCTAATTTACCAATATATATTTACATTAATTAAATCAACCAGTCAATAATGGCATATATATATATATATATAGGTGGGTTATTGTAACGAGGAAAAAAAAAGCCACACCCTTTGTGGACGTTCCATTAATTAATTAATTTCCAACGGATCAATAAATATACAATATTTATCTAAGAAAGTGGGGTTGATTTTGTTGGCTTTTTAAAATCCTACACGTTTTTATGTATATACAGCCTTCCCTCAAAAGAAATCGATCATTGCTGAGATGAAATGGGAATTCGTCACCAAGACGCCAACTAGTGGCATGATGGATCTTGAAAGAGAAGTTTATATATATATATATATACGAACATAATTATTACAACAGTATGCTACGCATTTTAGTTATATATTATTCCAACAAAAAAGACTAGCTTGCCTTCGGACGCTGAGATGTCAACCAGACAGTATCATTCTGCATGCCCTGCCCTTTTCGTTTTTTCTTCAACATTAGCGGACACCAGTGACCTAATACAGAGGATGTTATATATACACCTTTTGGCACCGTTGGTCAAAGCTTGGAAAAAGAAAATTAATGGTGCCTTCTTCTCCGGTTGGATGCAGAGAGCTAGCAATTGACGTGTAGTTAAGATTTGCCAATTAATTGTGGTTCAAAGGAAAAAAAAGAAAACTAATTATTTGCACTTTCGGCTGTCAACGTAGTTGGAAAGTATATACTATCTTATCCAGTGGCCATGCCAGGATAACATATACAGTGACAAAACTACTAGTCAACAACTATCCCATAATTGATTATGAAGATCCCAAATGTAGCCTTGTGTACATACATGTGAGTGCGTCTTTCTTTCTGTGTGTGTGTGAGAGAGAGAGAGAGAGAGAGATCTCCTTTGATTATGCAAATAGTATATTATACGAAGACTTTGAGCAAAAGTGTGTCACTTTTCCATTAATCTTAACCGCTCGTTTGAAATGGTAAAAATTAAATATGTTTTCTTTCAAGTCTCCACATATTAATTAATTAAAGTTGGGTGCACCGAGAAGACAGGAGAAAAGAAAAAAACTTCTTTACATTTTTGTGTTCATGCCCCGTACGTATATCTTAATTGAGTTGGTATACTCTATCCTCGTTATTAATATTTTCTTTAATTAATAGTTGATAAAGCATGCTAACTCTTTAACGAAAATGTACACCAAAATGGAAAGGGTAAGGGAAAGAAAAAAAAAAAAAAACATATAACAAAGTTGGGCAAACAACAAGAGGACAATAATTACCATTTATTAATGGTTGTAAAACAAATTCTAGAAAAAACCTGCTATGCGGTCGGGCTACAAAAGCCAACTTTTGCAGCAACCGGCCAATAGAAAAAAGCCACATCACATAAAGCAAAAAAAAAATGCACAAAAAACCCTACAACCTAATGCACTTGATTTTCAACTCAAAGAAAAAGAAAAGTTTCAACTCAAAGAAAAAGAAAAGTTGAAATCAAAGAGAGAAAGAAGAAGACCCGTGGGTCTGCAAACCCATGGTTGGGTCTCACTGGCCGTGGGTCTGCTGAAATGTTGGCCGCCACTGTGCAGAGGTAACTTCTCTCTCGTTTTTCTTTGGCTTTTTTTGATCATTTCTGAGTTCTAATCAGTTTTTTTTTTTTGATGGGTCTTTCCAGCCACTGAAATGGCGTTGGTGAAGGGGTCTGGTCATGGGTCTTGCTTTGGCACCGTGAGTGACATTCTTCTCTGGCTTTAGTTTAAAAAATTTCTAAGGGTTAACCATTCTCTCTAGGTTTTAGTTTTGAATCCAAAAATTAGTTTTGAGGCATTATAATCGATTTTTGAGGTATTAGAAATGAATTTTGAGGCTGAATTTGGTTAGAGAAGAGGCTAGAGACGGCGAAGATGGTGACCCGCGGCTGGGTTTGCCGTGACCTAGCTGTGGGTCACACGACTCACACAGGGATGCTGGTTTGGGTGTGGCGTCGAAAAGGTGGTTTGGTTGTGGGTTTCTGTTATATAGTGTTTTGATGTTATTTTGAAAAAATAAGCTTGGTAATGTGTCAACACGTGAATGGATGCTGTAAAATACCACTTTTACGCAGGTACTACATAGTAGAGGCTAACTCAGTTTTTAAAAGTGTCTAATAATAAGTTAATTTTTATTAGTAATGATAAAAAAAAAAGAAAAAAAAAAAGTATTTTTCATATATATTCTCGATCAACCGCTCAAAAAATATATATATAACACTTTTAGAGGAAAACATTTCTACAGAAATTGTGTTGTCATCATCTTAGCCATTCCTTTAAAGCGTCATGAGAAAGTGGCATTCGCATGGAGATCCGTAGCTATATTTGGTCTATTTTCTGTGCTATGATTGTCATCTTGCTGCCTTCTGGGAGAGAGGGTTCTGCAGATTTGCTTCTGATGCAAGCTAGCAT
Organism: Carpinus fangiana; assembly: GCA_006937295.1. NCBI lineage: Eukaryota > Viridiplantae > Streptophyta > Magnoliopsida > Fagales > Betulaceae > Carpinus > Carpinus fangiana. Next base: position 17,229 of record VIBQ01000129.1, on the reverse strand, counting down.
CTTATTTGTGGGAGGCTGGGAGCTTGGATTGGCCGGGTGGTTGCACCAAAAAAAGGTTTCAACTTGAGCGTCATAAGCTTGATGACTAGGTAGGTGAATTATGATCAAGTGAAGTGAAGTGATGAAAACAATCATGGGAAAATTTGAAGAACAGGGAAGACGATAAGGAGGTGAGATGAAAGTCAAATCTGATGTTGATCGACGACATAGGCTAAGCTATATATTGAATGGTAGCTAGTGCTTCAGAGATTTAAGGATCTCTCCTTGCTTATCGCATGCCTCGGTGGTGGTGGTGATGTGTAGCAAACGACACATTGACATACCCTTCCATCTGGCACGCCAGGTGATGCCATGCCACCATTGCCACACAGTAAAAAGGATTAACCAACATCAGAATATACATGGGATGTATATATTTTGAACATTTGAGACCTTGTGATGTGCCAACTATATATTACGTTTTCAATTTCTCGCATAAAAAAAACATAGGGCCGAGAATTCTGGAATAGTGACGTTTACTGTTGAAACATCACTAATTAAAGACTTATTCGTGTAAAACGTCACCTTTTAGAAGGTGATGTTACTGTTCAAATGTCGCCTATTAAAATATTATACCTCCTTTAATTCAAACAAAATGGTTGGAGAAATAATCTCTTGATTTTTTTTTTATTCTTTTTTTAAATTAACAACATATATGCTTCCATCTACATGTAAGTGAGTATATATATATATATATATACCGGCGGTTTTGGGTGGTTGGTCACCCCAATGGGATGGTTCAGCCACTCCTTAATTTTTTTTAAAAATTATTTTTTAAATATATATAATATTTTATTAATAGGACATATGTCTCATTTATGACCTTATGATCTTTTTAGAGAGATCTTGGCCATTAATTGGAAATTCTAGAGAGGATCCGGGTGTGTTATAATTAATAAGGTTCCTTTCAAACAATAATAAATGCAACTTGCTTGACATTAGACATGACATGTCTTATGTGCTATAAATTATAATGGGAACGAGAATTTTTTTTTAAATATGGAACTTTCATTGATGAAATTTCACGAGCATAAAGCTCTTACATTACTAAGCATACAGCTCTGAAGGTTACAAAGTCATAAAAATGACTTCAAGCTTCCACTAACCATGTACAATTACATTTAAGGAACAGATCTACTATGTGCAGACTATATCTAAGACATGGGTAACCAAAATACAAAAACAAAAATAAAAACAACTAAAAACTAAAAATCCAGCCATAAGAGTTAAGCCCCACACCAATCTATTCCATCCTCAACCCAAAAGCCATGACAACAAATCTATCCTCAACCCGAAGGCCAAGACAACAAATTCATCCTCAACCCGAAGGCTAGGACAACAAATCCATCCTCAATCCGAAGGCCAGGACAAACATAAAAATAAAAAAAAACAAAACAAAATCCCCACAAGTTGCAGCGGAGGAGCACAACATCGTAGACATCCCTTCAGAAGACACGCCATGACCGAAGAAAATGATCAGATCTAAGGTTTAAGAGACTACATCTGGATCTAGATCTAGATCTATAAACTAGATCTAAAGCACCCGTCATAAACGGAGACTGGAGGAGCCTACAGAGAATACACCAAGTACTACTACCATAAAAGGAGAGGAGGGAAGATCTAGATCTAAATCTTCCCTCCTCTTGAAATTCTTCTTGGTGTTGTCTAGAAGAAGAGAGAGGAATTTTGATAAGAATAATTATTTAGTTTTTGGGGAACGAGAAATGTTATAGTGCAATAAAAAGACAATTTTTTGTTCATAAAAGTTCTAGGTGGCAAGAGGCCACAAGCCACATCCGTAATTGACGTGGCCCCACCCACTGATGGGCCTGTGACCTCTTGCCACCTAAAACTTGTGGACAAAAAATGAACTTTTTATCGCATCAAAGCATATCTCAAAGCAAAAATCAAAGCATATCTTAAACAAAAAATGAACTCATTTTCGTGCTTTCCCAAACGTGGGAAAAGATGGTTCAAGATAGACAACCAGACATCAAATCGATCTCCTACAAAATGAAGAGACTTAATTTAGTGATTATCTGCGAATCTTCATTTGTCCTACACCCAATTATAGACATATCATCTCTTCTAAACTAAACTAGCTAAAACACATGGTCCTGAAGAAAAGCAAACTCAACTAGCTAGAGAGCTGACGTGGCCTTAAATATCTTCCAAAAAACATTGACTGGATGGTAAAATAAGAGCACAGAATCATGGCTTCGTTCTGCCATGTGAGAAATATTCCTCCAAACTGATTAATTTTTTCTTTTTCTCTTTAGGTTTTTTCATCTTGGTTTTCTTTTCTTCTTTTTTTCTCGGAAAATGATTATTCTTAAACCTCATCAATTATTTGGTGAAATATGGTTTATGGGACTCAACTTTTCGAAAGCCTTGATGTGAATTCACATAATTTCAAGCCCAACCCAACTTATAATAACCTTCAGATTATAAATAAGACTATGCACTGCCGTTGTTGGGCCAAACTACGTACTTTNATTTCCATTTCTAACTGCCACTTTACCAACGTGTTAAAAACGTTAGAAATAGTATGTACGGCCCATTTACTAACGTTTTGAAATATCTAACACGTTAGTAAATGAGCGTTAGTAAATGGCGCCTTTTTTGTAGTGAACCACCGCTTCATTAAGTATGATCTCAGCCAATTGAGCTACCTCTTGAGAACAAATTTTCGCCAAATTAATCCTGCCAATGTAGAGGGAAAACCATGAGGTACACTAATTAATTTGATCAAATCCACTAATAATAAAAGATACAAGTTTATGCCCTAAAGTGGAGTTCACAACAAATTGAAAAAGCAAGCTCAAAATTTCACCCTTCTATGAAAAATACAGTATGTAAATCTGGCAAAATAAATATAGCAACAAGAGCTTTATTATAGTGATGTAGCGTGACGTAGTGAGAAGCTCAATCTACAAACACAAGATTACACAACCCTTCCATAAATTCAAAAAAACTCTAAGAGCATCTTTAGCAGATGCTCTAAAAGGCTTATAATAGATATATTTAGCTATATATTACATTATCAGCTTTTTTTTTTTTTTTTTTGGGTCTCCAATAGAGTGCTTATTCTAAAAAATTTACTACAATTTACCGTAGCACATTCAACAATTATTTTAATCTCTTTTCTCTCTCTCTCTCTCTCTGTCTCCACATTAACAAACAATAAAAATAATATTCAAGTAAAGTAAAGAGTTGAATAGATAATCTGATGTAGATCAAGAGACATGAAGCAATTTTTGGAAAGTGCGTCTAGACAAGGCCTCTAGTTGTCCCGACAGGGGTGCGGTCTTGGGGTTTCTGGAAACCCCATCTAGACATGCTCTCTAGCAGTCCGGACACCGTTATGTTATTTTGTTTTTCGTTCGTTTTTATTTACCTGTTCGAACAGGGGTATGTCTTGTCTGGACACGCTTCGTAGAATTTCAATAAAGACTTTAATTCATAGTTTAATTAGGTTCAGGAGTCTTGTGGCTATAAATACATGCTTATACCCTCCAGAAAGGTAGATTTGGATTATTATTGAGTTTGTTTAATAAGAATTACTCAAAATTGAGTTTCTTCTTTGTTTTCCTTCAAAACCTAGAGAGTATCTAACTTTTATGAAGAAAATTTCTTAGATCATTGATAGAATCAAAATCTAGAAGTACCTATCCACTGCTTATTGATGTTTTTCGTTGCAACTCACTAAGTCATGCTGCATCATAATCTATTAGAGTTTATATTGAAAAACTACTAGCTAAAATAGAAAAGAAAAAAAAAAGTATTTTGAGTAGCTAAAATAGCCATCATCGCTAGAGATGCTCATATAGGGTTTAGTAGAAAAACTTTTTCAAGCGCATTTTTTGTTGATAAAACTGAGAAATATCAACAATCGATTGAGTGATCAAGCCGTACTTATTTTTCTTCAATAGAAGTTGATTAGCTAAGTATTGGGTTATTTATTTTTAAACCAGCTTCAATTTCCATAATTAGGATTGATCCCCTCTCCGGCTTAATATACATTTACAGATCGATTAACATACATATCCTCCAGAACGGCATGCATGTATCCATGCCATGCGGTTTGGTGTGCCTGCTGACTAGTGTTGCTAATTAATGTTCAAGAACTCAAAACGATTGAGACTGTTGCTGACTAGTAGAAACCTTTACATGCATGTGTCTTTCTTAGGCCAGTCGATTTTGCTGCCTACTAGCTAGAAAGTATGACCTTCACGTAAATTTATGTGTTTAGATGCGCATGCAAAGAAGCCAGAAACAGGCAAAACGAACGTTATAAAAAGCGTCTGAAAGGCAGGAGAAAAGGTGCACACAAATGCAAACATAGCGTGCCTATTGCTTGGCCATTTCAAAATGGACAATATTTGCCGGCTGCCCGGCCTTATATATTGTCCACCACCCTTCATGATTTCATATATATATGCGTCTCCAAAGATCATCATCGATCCCTGGTTTTTTCCTCTTTTTCGAATTTCTGAAAATAATAATGAAGATGTACAGAAAATGGTTTCGATTTCCAATCAAAAGCAGAAGCTTTGGTTGGCCACCACTATGGTGATGCTTATATTCCTGCAATATGGGGCAGCTATCGGGTCATAGCGACTTCCAGCTATGTTTGTGTTCGGAGATTCCTTAGTTAATGTTGGTAACAACTTAGCTCCTAAGCAAAATCGAATTACTATCCTTATGGCTGCGATTTCAGAACTGGCGCCCCTTCTGGGAGATTCTCTAATGGCAAAACCTTTGCTGATATGATTGGTAATTAACTTACTACGGCCTTGTGTGTGTGTCTGTATATATATATGTCACGTGCGTATCAACTTTATTAATCCACCTCTGCTTTATTTAATATTTCGCAAGCATTTTAAATGATTATTTTCATTTCAATTTAAAACATATAATTTATTTTTCACTTATGCCATTAATTTCACTACAAAAAAACAGTTTTTTTGTAACGGACCGTTAGTAACGTGTCAATGGTCGACGTGTCAAGACCATTGACACGTTACTAACTGATGGTAACATGTTAATAGTAACGTGTGTGACGCGTTAACGAAGTGGAAGTTACTAATGGGACTTTAGTAACATGTCAATTTCTGACACGTTACTAAAAATATGGAAACGTGTCAGTTTCTAACACATCACCAAAGGGTAACGTGTCAAGTTTGACACGTTACCAAAAATGGTGACATGCCAATTTTTGACATGTCACCAAAAATGGTAACGTGCCAAAAACGGAACGTTACTAAAGTTCAAAAAATCCAGCAGGAAAAAAAAATCAAAAGCCTAGATCAGTAATTTGAAGATCTTCTAGGTATATATATACATGTCGAAGAGATATGGCCGAGGTAGAAAGCTAGACAGCCCGAGAGGGAGAGAGATCGCCGGAAAGGGAGAGAGAATGGTGCCAGAGAGGTGACTGCATGATGGAAGAAGAAGAAGAAGAAGAAGAAGAAGAGGAAGAGAGGAAGTAAAAAAAAAGATCTACATCTTCGTACGCCTGCAACCAAGAGAATATATGCGGGTTTTTTTATCATTTTTTTAAAATTAAAATTCATTAGTAATGTGTTATTAATGACACATTACCAATCGGTAACGTGCCATAATGACACGTTACTAAATTGGTAACGTGCCATAATGACACATTACCAATTAATTACGTGTCATAGTTGGTAACGTGTCATAAATGACACGTTACCAATTTAGTAACATACATATCCTCCACAACGGCATGCATGTATCCATGCCATGCAGTTTGGTGTGCCTGCTAATTAGTGTTGCTAAATAATGTTCCAGAACTCAAAACGATTGAGACTACTGTTGACTAGTAGAAACCTTTACATGTGTCTTTCTTAGGCCGATCGGTTTTGCTACCTACTAGCTAGAAAGTATGACCTTCATGTGAATTTCTGTGTTTAGATGTGCATGAAAAGAAGCCAAAAACAGGCAAAACAAACGTTATAAAAAGCGTCTGAAAGGCAAGAGAAAAGGCACACACAAACACAAACATAGCGTGCCTATTGCTTGGCCGTTTCAAAATGGACAATATTTGCCGGCTGCCCGGCCTTATATATTGTCCACCACCCTTCATGATTTCATATATATTTGTGTCTCCAAAGATCATCGATCCCTCATTTTTTCCTCTTTTTCAAATTTCTGAAAATAGTAATGAAGGAAGATGTACAGAAAATGGTTACGATTTCTAATCAGAAGCAGAAGCTCTGGTTGGCCATTACTATGATCATGCTTATATTCCTGCAATATGGGGCAGTTGTCGGGTCACAGCGGGTTCCAGCTATGTTTGTGTTCGGAGATTCCTTGGTTGATGTTGGTAACAACAACTTCCTCAGCTCCTTAGCGAAATCGAATTACTATCCTTATGGCTGCGATTTCAGAACTGGCACCCCTTCTGGGAGATTCTCCAATGGCGAAACCTTTGCTGATATGATTGGTAATTAACTTTCTACAGCCTTGTGTGTGTATATATATATATATGTCATGTGCGTATCAACTTTATTAATCCACTTCTGTATTATTTAATATTTCTCAAGCATCTTAAATGATTATTTTCATTTCAATTTAAAACATATAATTTACTTTTCACTTATGCTAGTAATTTCACTACAAAAAAATAGTTTTTTTGTAACCGACCGTTAGTGACGTGTCAAGACCATTGACACATTACTAACAGATGGTAACATGTCAATAGTAACGTGTGTGACAGGTTAGCAAAGTGGAAGTTACTAATGGGACATTAGTAACGTGTCAATTTATGACATGTTACCAAATAGTAATGTGTTAGATATTGACACGTTACTAAAATATGGTAATGTGTCAGTTTTTGACACGTCACCAAAGGGTAATGTGTCAAACTTGACACGTTGCTAACTTTAGTAATGTGTCAAAAATTATCATGTTACCAAAAATGGTGACATGCTAATTTTTGACACGTCACCAAAAATGGTAACTTGCCAAAAATTGGAACGTTACTAAAGTTCAAAAAACCATTAAAAAAAAATAATTTTTGTGTGCTTCTGCTTGACTCCATTGGCTCCGTCGGAGAGTATACGGAAGCACCGGCATTTGACTCCATCGTCTCTGTTGCCCGAGCTGTTCAGGCCCAATTCGGAGTAGCCCTTTCGAGAGAGCAGCCTCTCCTTGCTTCTCTTGGCAAAACTGTGCCGAAACGACCCGATTTTCACTGCCATTTATGCAATTCTTAAAGAACCCAAACAACAATTAGAGAAGAACAAATTAAGAGAAACAAATAGTACAGTGAGAGAGAGAGTTCACCTTTAGAATATGAGACCATGGAATAGAGACATTTTTCAGATCTGAAAATCAAGCCAAACAAACCAGAAAAATTTCAAAAACCCAAACCCAACAGGAAAAAAAAAAAATCAAAAGCCTAGATCAGTAATTTGAAGATCTTCTAGGTATATATATATATATACATGTCGGAGAGAGATGGCCGGAGGGAGAAAGCTAGGCAGCCATAGGGTGAGAGAGACCGCCGGAGAGGTGACTGCGTGCTGGGAGAGGGAGAGAAGAATAAGAAGAAAGAAGAGGAAAAGAGGAAGAAAAAAGAAAAGAAAAAAGATCTACATCTTCGTACACCTGCAACCAAGAGAATATATGCGGTCTTTTATCATTTTTTTAAATTAAAATTCATTGGTAACGTGTTATTAATAACACGTTACCAATTGGTAATGTGCCATAATGACACATTACCAATTAATTACGTGTCATAATGACACGTTACCAATTCATTATGGCACGTTACCAAGTTAGTAACGTGTCATTATGACACGTTACCAATTGGTAATGTGTCATAAATTTGTAACGTGTCATTATGGCACGTTTCCAATTTAGTAACATGTCATTAACACGTCCCCAAATGGTGACGTGTGAAGTTTTACACGTTACTAAAATATTTAGTAACGTGTGAGTTTCTAACACGTCACTAAATGGTGGCGTGGAAAAAATTAGTGAATAGTATACACGTTACTAATTCTCTATTTTTTTGTAGTGTTTATTCATTACTAATTACAATCTTGAATATATTATTTTCAATATGCGATTTTTAACTATATTTGTTAAATTACCACTTTCCCAAAAGCTTAAGCTTATAATAGATGATGCCCAACACGTAAAATATTTAATTTAATGGGAAGATGATTTGACGGAATCAAGGTTCAGTCCCATAACTTTTAGCTCTGATACCTTGTTAAACCACCAGTTATCCTAATAGCTTAAACTAATAAGAAAAAATACATTTAATCACTTAATCAATATTTTAACAATATTCCTTACTGAAAAACTCTTTCAACAATAGTTATTGCAACTATTAGAATCATTAATGCCAATCTCAATAATGAATAAACTAATGGATATATTGGTCGATTCTCTAATTTATTTTTGACACAAGCTGGGGTTCAATAAAATTATTAATATGTTGACAATTTGATAGGTTCTAGGGTTTTTTACTTCAATATATATATATTGGCAAACTATTCATCAATTTAGAGCAAGTAGCAAGCTCATTCATGAATTTTTGGCTTGCAGGGAGGCTGTTGGGTATCCCATATCTTCCAGCCTTTGCAGATCCAAACACAGTTGGAACCAGAATACTTCATGGAGTGAATTATGCTTCTGCAGCTGCTGGCATCCTTGATGAGACCGGCCAACACTATGTACTAATTTACTCTATTTACATAAATTATCGACAACTTCCTCTTTAATTTCAGAAAAAAGAAAAGAAAGAAAATTCGAAAAATTCCCTAAATTTAGACAGAGTTTTTGTTCCGTCCTCCAAATCAATCTATTAAATTAACATATGTCATGTTGTTTCATGCAAATGTAAGTATACATTGTTCGATGCAAATGCGTTAATATATATTGTGATGTGGATGCATGCATGCAGGGTGAGAGGTACAGCCTGAGCCAGCAAGTGCTGAATTTTGAGGCCACTTTGAATCAATTAAGAACATTAATGAATGGGACGACCCTGAGCCAATACCTGGCCAAATCCATAGCCATTTTGGTGTTTGGAAGCAATGATTACATCAACAACTACCTCATGCCTTCCATGTATTCTTCTAGCTACAATTATAACCCTTCAGATTTTGCCAACCTTCTCCTCAACCGCTACACCCGCCAAATTTTGGTATTTATTAATTTCACCAATATCCTTACTATTTTCTCCATATGCTTATATATATATATAATGATTTTTTTTTTCTCAAAATGCTGCAGGCGCTGCATAGTGTAGGATTAAGAAAGTTGGTGCTGGCAGGAGTTGGACCGCTCGGTTGCATCCCTAACCAGAGAGCCACCGGTCAAGCCCAGCCGGGAAGGTGCGTGGACTATGTCAATCAGATTCTTGGCACCTTCAATGAGGGGCTCAAATCGCTGGTCGACCAGCTCAACACCAACCACACCGGTACAATTTTTGTGTATGGCAATACTTATGGTTGTTTCGGTGACATCCTGAACAACCCCGCCAGCTATGGTAACAAACGTTATTATAATTATTACAATTAATAGTCATAATTATTGATTTTTACTGCCACATTATCTCAATTGTATATCAGTCGTATAGCTAAACAACGGTCTATTACGGTCCATTATATTGCAGGTTTCAGTGTTGTTGATAGGGCTTGCTGTGGAATTGGGCAGAACCAGGGGCAAATAACGTGCATGCCAATGCAAGTTCCATGCCAAAACAGGAGCCAGTATGTCTTTTGGGATGCCTTCCATCCCACAGAAGTTGCTAGTGCTATCATTGCTTGGCGAGCTTTCTCGGGTCCACCCTCAGATAGTTACCCAGTCAACGTGCAACAAATGTCTCGCATCTGATATTTTCTTTTTCATTTTTGCTCTTTTGGTGTGCGAGTTATATATATATATATATATATATATATATATATATATATACACTTCCAATTCAATAAACAGTTGACCGCACCCTAGTAATCCGGTCAAGGGTACCTATAAGGATAAAAACAAACACGAGTGATTCTGGAAATGCTAGGGGAGGGACATTCTAATGCCTAAGTTAATAAACAAATTTCAATGGCAGTTCTATGTTTGAAAAGAATTGATTTTTTTTTTATTGGAATTCTTTCATAATTTATTGATAAAAGATCAAGAGCATAACAATTCTTACATCATAAAGCATAAAACTTTGATAAAACATATTCAAATGCTATAAACTTACAAAGTCATAGATACAACAAGAAAATTATTACAATTAAATCCTATCTATGGCATCAGATTCTGCTAACCCATGAACAACTTCAATTATATATGAAAATGAAACATACTAAATCTAAGACATGAGTAGCCCAAATTCTCAAAACTTATTTTCTGGCCGTGAGAGATAATCCCTCCACTGATCTAATCCTCCTCGGCCCAAAGGTCAGGATTCAACTCATGTCCTCAACCCAAAAACCAAGACAAAAAATAAAAAATAAATCAAAGCAAAAAACTAAAAACAACAAAATCCCACCAATAGCAGCATCAGAGGAGCACGACATCCCAGGAAGACAAGACTTGGTGCGTGAGATCCATACGTCGGCAAGTGAGAAACATACTCTGGCACGCGACTCCAAAACCACGAAAACGGACACTAAAAGATACGACAGAGAAGATACCAAGTATTGATATTAAGGGGAGGAAGATGAAGAGGGAAAAACGGCGAACGTTCTTCCCCCCTCCTCTTGTGTTTTTTCCTTAGGCGGAGGGTTTTTTAACAATTATATATATTTTTTAAAAAAAAGGATTGAAAATTACTTGTCTATTCTTTTTTAAGTGATTTATCAAGTAAGGGAAAAAATATATATATATTTCTAATGGGCCCATGGACCAGACCTGGGCTAGAAAATTTCCATGAGGCCCTAGTCTAGGTGGCGTCGGGTGTGAAGTGAGGCCCAAGGACAGACCTATAAAATGTTTTGACACTATTACCCTTAAGGAGCGCTGTAAAATAGGGATTTCGAAATCTCTGTACTTGAGAACCAAAAGAGAAAGAGAACGAAAAAAAAAATGGCATTTTCATCGATGAAATCCCTGGGAAAACCAGTCCTTTCCTTTGGTTCATCTTCTTCTGGCCCCATGAAGTCGGTGCTGCTTCTCTTACAAGCACAAATCCCATACAACTACCGCTCATTTTCGTCGTCTTCAATTTCTAATCAAGTGGCGGAAACAGAGGACGACGTCGGAGCAGTGAGCTCGGGAATCAGTCGGCCAATCTCCGAAATCCTCAAAGAACTGAACAAGAAAGTCCCCGATTCCCTCGTCAAAGTCCGCCACGAAGATGGCTTCTCCATGAAATATGTTCCCTGGTACCACTACCACTATACACCACATTTCTTTTCCTTCTTTTTTTCTCTTCTTCGCCTTTTAGATTTCATCTTTTGTTTTCGATTTGTGCAGGCATCTTGTTAATCGGATTTTGAATTTACATGCTCCGGGTATGTTACTTGATACCAACTTTTATTTTTATTTTTAGTGAAAAATTAGTACGAAGTCTACAACTTCATTATTTATAGTACTGGACTGAAAGTTCTTGTTTTGATTATTTTGTCGCCACCGGTTGTAGAATGGTCGGGCGAGGTTCGAAGCATTACCTATTCTGTTGACGGCAAGTCTGTGTCTGTCGTTTATCGGGTCACTCTCTATGGGACTGATGCAGAGGTATATATCATCCTCACACACTACATGGATGGTGTCGCATTCATGGAATTTATCTCTGAAATAAATACTCCTATTTGGGGGTTTGGTTTATTATTTGTGACATGTTTGTTACATTGTAACAAGTGTGCATGATTGAACTTGAAATATATTTAAAATTTTGGGTTAAAGTCGTTGCTTAACATGTTGAGAAATGCTACATTTACTCCGTGGCATGGCAGTAAAAATAACCGTTGAATTTTGGACTTGTTAATCAGTATATTTCACATTAATTGTGATTTTGACTACTATATCAAGGAGTAAGAACTTGGAACTGCATATAGCTAGTTCGATACTTGGAATAGTAATGATTTTTACTCTAGGTGTTTGTCTCCCAAGAAGTTTGGAATAGCAATGATATAAGAGACTATAGGTCTAAGATGTTTCGGGATCTTTGCATTTTGAAAAGTAGAGGAACTAGTAGAATATACTGTAGTGTGTATGTTTCTCTTGAAATTTCAAAGGTTTCATGAAAACAAATAAGATTTCGATTAGAACCCAATTTGACTTATGAGTGGCTGAAATCTAGGATGCACTGTTAATGATGTTTGTGGTTCTTAATGGATTAAGATTTTTAGAAGAATGCTTGAAAGCTTTTAATTGATGACTCCACCAATGACTCTTTTAAACTTCTCTATACTGAGGTTTTAGAAGCAATTTTGGTCACAAAGGCTCACCTTTTCATTCACAAATCCACAATATTATCTGTGTAGTTATTTTTTACTGTTGAGATACTTTGGAAGAGTGTAGTGTAAGGCAACTTGGACATTGACTGAATATTCATTGTGGCAAATATATTAGACATTTGCATCTAGGATTGAGGGAAGACAATCACCAACGATTTAGAGTGTGAGTTAGTTTCTTGGTCATCGCAAGTTTTTTTCCTAATTATGTTTTCCTTCATCTCACTGAATATGTATTTTTTTTTTTTTCCTATATTGGTTACCGGCATTCTATGTTAATGTTTTGTTGTGTCCGGGAGGATTTTGTTATAACAGAGTTCTTGCTGGTAATCGTTATTTGGTATGACTGTATTTGTATTCAACATAAAGAGAATATACGCAGAATGTTCTGATAGCTGAAATCTTGAGGAAGTGTTATAATGATTATATTGAAAATAATGATAATGTTTCAGGAATAGAGGAGCTGACTTTCTTTCTTTTTTCCTCTCTTTCTTCCACAAGATATTTAGGGAATCGACAGGAACTGCTTCAGTAGATGACACAAGTTATGGGGATCCTGTCCAAAAGGCAGAATCAATGGCATTTCGTCGAGCTTGTGCGCGCTTTGGGCTTGGGCTTCATCTTTACCATGAGGATATGTGATAGTAAGACACTTGCCTTGTGCTGTGCAAGTTTGCGTTTTGTCTTTCATCGTGTTGGGGAAATCATGCTTAAAATGTGGCTCAGTTCTTTTGGTTGTCGTGTAGTTTTGTATCAAGATAAACAGTTTCATGAAAACCTGAAGAAAAGGCCCCTTTTTTTGTTCATTTTAATGTAGCAAACAACTGCTATTGAAGCATCAGCCCCTGTATTTAAGCCAGTATTTTTAGTAGTTCTTGGTGGGAATGTCATCTTTTTTATTGTTATTCAAATTCCCAGTATATCCGGCATAATTTTCGTAGCATACTTTTTGAATGTTAGAGATTCACTCCATTAGACCCATAAATTAGAGCATACTTTTTTTTGTTCTTTACTTGCCACTTTCGAATAGGTTTTCTGAATTTTTTATTCATCCCTAATAATTTTGCTGGACTTATATTGTCTGAGCTATTTTCCAAATTGGATAAATAATATATTTCAGATTTGTCATGATGCTTAGATGTCTTGAATCTTGATGGACTACCATGTTTTAGAAGACTTAAAAGAGTGGAGTGTCAAAGGCTTCAATTGGAAGCCCATGTAAATGTTCAGATTGGATGGAAGAAAAGCCTGCATTCAAATTTCGGACGAATAGACTTTTTTTTTCTTTTTTTTTTGGGTTAATAACTTTTTTAGTACCTTGGTTTGCAGTTTTTTATTTTCTCCCTTAGGGTTCCAAAATAGTCACAAATGGTACTTGAGTTATGGGAAAAGACCAAGTTGATACCTCCGTTAGGTTTTGTTAGCCTTTCACACACACGTGTCATCATATAAATATGTCATATGTCCTAACAATTAAAAATACAAAATAATAATAATAATAACTAAACTAAACCTAAAAAATGAAAAAAAGGAAAATCCAAGGAGTGGTCGATCACTCCTATTTTGGTCATTGGTTCCTTGGGGGTAATTCGGCAATCTCATTTTGGTCATTGGTCGAACCACCCCCAATGGCCGAAAAAGGGGTAGACGAACATTGGGGGTGGCCGAACCATCCCCTTCAGGCGGCCTGGGGGTGACTATTTTTCATTTTACACCTTTCTTTCCTTCTTTTTTTTGGCAAAAATTATTAACATAATTAAATAATAATTTTAAAGATCCGACTTAGGTGCTGCAAGTTAAAAACTCAACCAATGGTTGGAATTAAATAGAAAAAACAAAACAAAACAAAAACTAACGGTTGAGATTTAACCAAAAAAATTTCCAACCAAACTGTGTCGTTTTATTTTCATAAAAAACTTCGGAAGCTAACGCTGTCCAATTCTGTTCGATATCTACTCAGACCTTCTCCCGAGCTTCTCAAACAGAGTACTAGTTTCATTGAGCTTCTCTGAAGTCTGAACCCTCCCTCCCACCACTACTCTAGCCTCTAGGCGGTGCAGATAGTGGCCGGAGTCGCCGGCCACTCTCTCCTCCCTCAATCTTCTCCAATTCCCCACCCATCTTTGATCTTTCTCTCTTAGGTCTCTTCCTTTTTCTCTCTAAACCCATTCTCTCACACTTCAAAATCCATCCTCAAATCTCAACATAATAACAGCCATCCCAACCGAACTAGACAAAAGAAAATCAAAAAAAGAAAACAAGAAATTTCTTTACCTTCTTTCTTCTCTTCACCTTCTCTCTCTCACTCTCTGATTGAAAGGCAGCACAGGCTACTGGGTTTTGCAAGAGAGACGGCGTGAAAGCGTTGGGTTAAAAATAGCCGTCAGTTGTTTTGTCGTTATTATTATTATTTTGTTAAATCTCAACCGTTGGTGTTTTTTCTATTTAAACCCAACCGTTGGTTGTTTTAACAGCAATAGGTGCTGTAGCCGGATCCTAATTGGTTTAATAGCTACGTTGAAAAGTGTAGGGAATATTGATGGATGGATATATCTATAAATATTGGGTTAAATGCCTTTCCACATGTGCTTTAAGCCAAAATTAAACGGTCAATTTTTTTAAAAAATGATACAAATGGTACCCTTTTTTTTTTTTTTTTTTTTACATGTCTACACAAAAGGGGGAAGGGGATTCAAACTAATAACCTCTACAAATGGTACTTTTGGTAAGCAAATAAATTCACTTAATACATCTATCAAGATTGTTAGTTTTTTATTTTACGGAGCTCCGCATCACTTTTACATGTAGACTAGTACATGTGATTTCAAGACGACACGTAACGTGGTACATGTGTTTTTTAGTGCCACATCAGATTTTTTGGTAAGCAAATAAATCCACTTAATACATTCATCAAGATTGTTAGTTTTTTTTTTTTAACGAAGCTCCACGTCACTCCTACACATGGACTAGTACATGTGATTTCAAGACGACATGTGACGTGATACATGTGTTTTTTAGTGCCACGTCAGATTTTTAAGAAAAAAAAAAAAAAAACCAATATATATATAGGGTTGGGGTGGCGGAACCACCCATAGGGGATGGCTAGCCACCCCATTTGGCCTGGAGGTCGTTCGGCCACCCCCGAAGGCCAAACCCTCCTCTTCTTCTTCTTATTCTTTTTTTTAAAAAAATAAAATAAAATAAAAATTATTTGGCCTTTGAGGTGGCTGGGGGGTGGTTCGGCCACCCCAAGGGCCAAACCTTCAATTTTTTATTTTTTTTTTATTTGGCCATTTGGGGTGGCCGAACCATCCCCAGGCCAAACGGGGTGGTGGGGCACCCTATGAGATGGTTCAGCTAGCCAACTCTATTTTTATTTTTTTTTTGGGTTTTTTTTTTTAATCTGACGTGGCACCCAAAAACACAGGTATCACACCATGTGTCGCTTTAAAACCACAGAGATATACTACAACACAATATAATGCCCATATTTGGCCCATATGTGAGGGAGAGGATTTAAATTTCAAATTTCAATCATCCATTTCATGTGATTGTTTATTTATCACATCACTAAAAATGGAGAAATGCTTTAGTGCAATATAATGCTCACATTTAGCCCATTTTTAGTGACATGACAGATGGACAATTACATGAAATGAAGAATTGAAATTTAAAATTTAAATTTTAATTCTCTCTCCCTCACTAAATATATGTCAAATGTGGGCATTATATTGCATTGTAGTATATCTCCTAAAAACGAGTTAAATGTGGTTATTATAATGCACTAAATCATTTGTTGAAACCACATGTACTAGTTTCTGTAAGGATGACGTGGAGCTCTAAAATAAAATATAACAAAATCTTGACGTAGATAGCAAATATATTATTTATAAAAGCATTCACTACAGCATCTTCAAAATCATTTTTTTGTTATTTTGAAGAGTCAATTTAACCAAAAGTGTTTAAAATGTCACTTTTCAACATCTCTATTTTAACCAAAAAAATAACACCATAAACAGTAAATTTTCAAACATAAAATTTACTATTCACTCTCTATTCATTAAACAAATATATTTTCTCTCCTTTTTCATTTCTCTCTCCTTATTATGTCTACCTAGGTTTCATTTTTGTTTGCTTTTAATAATATTTGACTGCTTATCATTTTTAAAAAAAAAAAAAATTATTCCTATGAAATTTATAATTATTTTGTTATTTACATTTCAAATTTTATTTAAAAATTATAAAACTCATTTGGAAAAAATTAGCAATGCGATTATTTGGGTTTGTTATGTTTTGTGGTTTTTGAGGAGTTTCTAAATTTTTCTTATTTCCTTTTATTTTCTTGACTACCAAACAAAGGGTAAATACAATAACACAAGTATATACATCGATCAACTACATTAAAACTTTCGGAACACAACAATTTTAATGTTTTAATTAACTTGAAAAGGGCAAGTGGGTGTTAGCGAAAGTGAGCTGGCAGTGGGGCGCACAGAAGTGTGAAGGGATAAAGCTGAAGGACAGGCATGTGTATGAGTCGGTCACTCGCACAAAGACAGACACTATTATAATATTTCTCTGTTTCTGCCCCTCTCTCTCTCTCTCTCTCTCTAGAAAAGAGAGTAGAGATAGAGATAGAGAGAGACAGAGAGCGAGTGAATGTGCGTTGGCAGCGTTGCTTGCTGCATTGTATGGATGCTTGTCGCTTTCTCTGGTCAAAGAAGTTGGAGACAGCTGCCCAACTGCCAGATAATAC
>VIBQ01000128.1:70406-100000 GCA_006937295.1 Carpinus fangiana | reverse complement strand
GTATATATATATATATTTATTTTGTGGTTGCTAAAAGCAAGTAAAGTTCTTTCATGATGAACAACTAGCAGTTGTAAGTAGTAGTAAAAAGCAGAGATCAATCAGACACAAGTGATCCTAAGCATGATATCAAATTAATTAAAAAGCTAAATAAATAACAAAATCACAAAGAAAAAAGCTAAAAAAAAATACAAGGCAAAGCAATACCCTGGGGCAATAAAATAAAAGAAAACTTAAAATTCACATTAATCTTAAAACTCCATTCAACTTCCCAAAAGAAAAGAAACAATTTCAAGTTGCCCGAATTTTCCTTGAGAAATCTCTTGCTACAACGCTTAAAAGGGAGAAGAGAGTGTGCGAATGTGTGAGGAAGAAGGAGAAGAACTTGGCCTTAAATAGCCAATGAGAGGAAGAGTTCAGAAGACACGTGACGCTAGATAAACAACAAGTGTTCTTTTTTTGAAATGGGGAGGTGGCAAGTAACATGCAAAAAAGAGTTAATAAAACCAAAACGACGTCGTTTTGGTTTCAACAAAGTTATATAAAACTATAAAAATTAAAAAATTAAAAATTAAAAATATTTATCGGTCATATCGGTTAACCGATAATAAATTCTTGATCGACCGATTGCCGACCGATAAGCTTATCGGTATAAATTTTTTAGCCGATTACCGACCGATAACTATTGGTTACGGTTAATATCAGTAATCAGTAACCGGTTAATCTACCCACCCCTACTCTTGCCAACAAATTTAAAAATGTACTTGCATTTGAATATCTCCATCGTGGCATTGTAAAGCATTTGGTCATCACCCACGTCCACACATGCAAGTGAGTTCATTCGCTCTAGACTCTTTTTTTTTTTACAAGCAAAGTGAAAAGAAAGAAAAAGATTCGAACCAGTAAGTTTCACTTCATAAGACGTACCGATTGAGTTACTCTTAAGAATCATTCCCTCTAGATTTAAGCCTTAACATCATGACAGTTCAGATGTACTCCAAAGTCCTCATTCTAGATTGATGCTTGAGGCCGGCCACCTTATTTAATTTGGTTAATGTCTTGTCTGAGTCTTCTAGAAGTAGCAACGTAGTCTTCAAACTAGATGAATGCTTAGGGTCACCAAACCTTATTAATTTTGGGTATTGTCTTGTCAAGTTCTCCAACAATTTTTTATTTTTTAGGGTCACCAAACCTTATTAATTTTGGGTACAGTCTTGTCAAGCTCTTCAACAATTTTTATTTTTTATTTTTTAGGGTCACCAAACCTTATTAATTTTGGGTATTGTCTTGTCAAGCTCTTCAACAATTTTTTATTTTTAATTTTTTATAATAAAAAAAATATGGGTATGCGAAAATTTTGACCAATGAAAACTCCTAATGGAGAGGAACATTATAAAAAATTGAAAAATTGATACCAAAAGTAAGAGTTTTTGAACATTACTAAGAGTGTTTGAGACTGCATTTAATAAATAAAACTTTTAAGTAAAAAAGCAATTTTTTACAAAAGCTTCATTTTTAAACTTCTACTGAATGACAAAAGTGTGTTTTGGTTATTTTTAAGTTTTTTTGAACTCTTAAAAGCGTTTTCAAATTTTTTTTACCAAATGGATTATTTTTTAAAAAACCAAATTCATTTAGACAAATATTGTGGTCAGTTATATCAGAGCCCACAATGAATTAACGTCCAGATTTTTTTTTTTTTTTTTTGTATTTCCATGGCTCCCCAAGTTGCCAAGGTTCCTCCCCCAACTTCGATCAACCCAACAAACCCGCATAGCCCATCTCCTATCTAAATCAATCCTCACCATCAATTTTTGGTGAAGCTTTCCTGTGATAACTCAGTATTATGGAAAGCCCGGATTGTCCCTTATATGGGCCAAATGGTAGCTCTCGGCCCAACTCTAACTCTTCAATCTGTAGAATGGGCAGGGGCACATACGTGGGCCTCCTAATTTTCTAGCCCGGTCTACCTAGTCTGCACCAAACTACGACACCCCCAAATCAAAATGCTACCATTGTTTTGATCATGCATATGAAGATGATTGGATTTGGCCTAGGTCTAGGTGTTTGTCAAAAAATATGTTGTAATTTTGTTAATGGTTTAGAATTAATTTCATGTTTTTCATAAGAAAGACATAATGAAATTAAATCTGGACTGACACCTAGGCCCATTCCAAAGTTATCAGCAACAGAATATGCATGCTTTCCTTACTTTCTTGTAGACATCTTCATCCTTCAACTCAAATTATTAAAGGGCCAATAGATTCTTTGGATGAATATAAGAGAGTCCACCACTAATGGGGTGTCAAAAATTACGGAAATGCAAACCATTAAGAGTCTAAGAGTCCAAAAAGGTGAATTGGAGTGTGGCATTTCATACTATGTATCAACAAACGAATTTTCAGCAAAGAGTACAACCAAATTGGTAATCTTAGAATCAGTAGTGATAGAGGCGTTGGCCACAGTGCACAACATGCATCGGAATTCAGTCGAGATTTGGAGCTACAGAGAATCGTGTTGGAAAGTAATGCGGGCCAAATTATGAATGCCGTGAAGGCTATATAGAGTGAAATTGAAGTAGATATAGTCAATTAGTGGATGATAGACACTAAATGGGCGTTGAACTAATGAAAAGTTTAAGATTTTTGCTTCTCTTTCTCGGTTCATGCCGAGTACTTTCATAATATAAATCTAATCTCTAGTCTCCATCCCAAGACATAAAAGTGTAGAATTTTCAAGGGTTGAAAAAAAAAAAAAAAAAAAAAAAAAAAAAAAAAAAAAAAAAAAAAAAAAAAAAAAAAAAAAAAGAAAATTCCTTGACAATGACATCCAATATAAATCCAAAACGCTGATGAATTATTCTGCGGGATGCAAAGTTGCAAAATAAATGATCACAAAAGGCCCCATCGACCCAAAGAGCTCATCTTGCCCATGTTTGCACGTCAATGAATATACTGCAACTACCTTAAAACAAACTATCTATTACAATCATTTCAACATCATTTATAACAAACTCAAAACAAAAGCTTTTAGAATCAACGACCTCCTAAGAGAAGCAACTCTTCAGCAAAAGAGGACTGAGTGTACCTATCCCCTAAAGATGGATAGGACAAGGCAAAATCACTAAAACCACCTTCCTTGTTATGCGTAAATGTTAAGCCGTTGGCACAAAGGCCAAGCGATGATAACTCTGGAAGAGAAAATCCACCCTCCAAGAACTGTACTACTTGGCGCATGCTTGGCCTATCTGTAGGCTCTGAAAGGGAGCCAAGCAACCCAAGTTTCAAAACAAGCTCTACTTCCTCTGCTACATAATCTGCACCCGATCTTACATCTCTTGCCGCAAGAATTTCGCCTCGGTTCCAATGAGAAAACACCCAATCAAGGAGAAGGATGTCATCTGCTGCTCCTCTTGGCTCTATTGGTCTCCTTCCACAAGAAACCTCAAGCAAAAACGCCCCAAAGCAAACACATCAACACCTGTCGTCGCCTTGCCGCTTCAACTATGCTTCGGCGCAAGATACCCAAGAGTTCCTGCCACATGGGTAGTTTGAGGAGCAGTTCCGAGGTCATATAATCTTGCAAGACCGAAGTCTCCTAATCTAGCATTCAGTTCACCATAGAGCAAGACATTACTGGCCTTGACATCTCCATGAATAACAACTTGCTCCCATTCTTTATGCAGATAAAACAGCCCCGATGCTACACCTTTTATCACTCGAAATCTCTGGCTCCAGCTTAGTGTAACCTCGGGTTGGTCGAAGAGGTACTTGTCTAGGCTACCGTTGGGCATGTAGTCGTACACCAAAAGCAGCTCTCCCTTGCGCTGGCAATACCCCAAGAGTGGATCTAAATTCCTGTGACGAAGTCGACCAGTGCTTACAATTTCTGCAACAAATTCTTTCAACCCCTGCCTTGATTCATGGAGACTCTCTTCACAGCAATCTCAATTTTTGAGGTAGGCAGTATAACTCTATACACCCTATCAAATCCACCAGCACCCAACAACTCTTTATCCCTAAATCCTTTTGTGGCAATATAAAGATCTTTGAATTTTGTTAAATATATTGTTGAATATATTATAGAGAGCAGAAGGAGAGAGAGAAGAGAGAGAGCGGAAACATATAATAGACTACATTGCATTGAGTAGCTTGCTTGAAATGGATACAAGAGCCTCCTTATATAGGAGGGAGCGATGAGCTTTAGCTTCCAATCTTACCAATGTGGGACAAGCCCCACATATACACTAACATCCCCCCTCAAACTCAATGTGTCTAAACATTGAGGTTGGAAAACAAAGCATGAATAAAAACATAAAAAAGGGGAAAGAAAAATGAAAAATAACCTAACATAAAATAATATTCTTAACATCCCCCCTCAAACTCAATGTGTAAACTTGAGTTTGGATAAAAGAAAAGGGAAAGAAAAATGAATTCATCGAAAATGCTGCTTTTTGCCAAAAGAGTTGCCGAAGTAACGCCATAAAAGAAGAGCTTGGTTCACTTGGTTGTAATTTGACTTTGAAAACCATATACTAGTAATGAAGAAACTTGCATGCCTGAAACCCATGGACCGTCTCGCCTGGTGGGCTAAGCTAAAGTCCGACCCAAAAATATAACTAGTAGATTGACTCGGTCGGTTGAAGAGGCTAATCATGCCTGAAACCCATGGACCGTCTCGTCTGGTGGGCTGAGTTAAAGTCTGACTCAAAAATTCTAACTAGTAGATTGACTCGGCCGGTTGAAAAGGCTAATCAGTAGGGAGAAAAAGGGCCAGTTAAAAGAGGCTAAACATGCCTAAAACCCTTGGACCGTCTCGCATGGTGGGCTGAGCTAAAGTCTGACCCAAAAAAAAAATTCTCATTAGTAATGGATCAATGGCCTAGGAGAGGCTATAGTGTTCGGTGATGGCGGCATTTGACAAGGCATAAGTGGGCCAGTTGAAAGGGGCTTCTTTTGCCCAAAAAATCATTTGACCCTAGAGTACCTACCGCAAAAAGAATGAACCGGATTGAACTGCGCCAAAGAAAAAGGCGGTGGAACCGAATTGAATCACATAAAACAAATGCCTAAATTTGGACAAAAATCTTGTTTTCTGCCACATAGAGATGCCAAAAGCAGAAATAGACCATAAATTTGAAATCAGGACAAAAAATTAAGTCAGAGACACTTGGTCAACTTTTTGAGTCACGGTCAAAGTCAACGGTCAACTATAGAAAGTCAACAGTCAACGGTGATGACATGGCAGTTTGGAGAGCTTGGAATAGGGCTGACGTGGCAGCAGAAGACCCAGACGAATGTGTTGCACGTGCAAAAGAGCTAGCGGCACCAGAGGAGCGTGGATCCCACGCGCAAAATGTACCACCGGCGCGTGGAGGTGCGTGCAGTCTCTGATAGGGGCGTGCTTGACGGTAATTTGACCGCCGTCGCTGGATCTATACGGTGGACTGGCAACTTTCCTGATCGAGACGACATGGCGGTGCGTGGAGGTGCTGAAGCGGCGCATGGGCAAACGGCAACAACTTCGAGCCGCGCGTGGAGGTTCCGATAAGGCTGTGCTCAATGGATCTAGACTCGTCTGGCCCGGATCTGTTGATTGGCGCGATTACCGAGGCTATTGGCAGCAATAGGGTGACAAAACTAAAATTTGACAAAAAGAAAAATACTAGAAAAGCGTTTATTAAAGGCCACAGAAAAGTGGCTCTGATACCATGTTAAATATATTGTTGAATATATTATAGAGAGCGGAAGGAGAGAGAGAAGAGAGAGAGTGGAAACATATAATAGACTACATTGTATTGAGTATATTGAGTAGCATGCTTGGAATAGATACAAGAGCCTCCTTATATAGGAGGGAGAGAGGAGCTTTAGCTTCCAATCTTACCAATGTGGGACAAGTCCCACATATACACTAACAAATTTGAATCTGTGAGGCCCATATTGAAGCCCCCAGTCTTCTAGCAATTCTGCATACTTCCTTTTTCTTTTTATGACATAAACTACAGCTGAAATTGCTACGGAGACTAAACTGACAATAATCACAGGCAACCCAATTGTCAAAAATTTAGATATGTGTTTACCTCCAATCCGAGGCAGCTTGGGAAGTTGAGAGAGATCAAGTTCTGGAGTTTGGCCGTTCACCTTAAAGCTCCAACCCGTAACATAATGGGATGTTAGGACTGAGCCGGTTGAAGAAGAGAAGCCAACATACATGATGTCTTCAATGATCGATGAAAGATCATAAGACAAAGACAAGAGCGGAGTTTTAGGTTTTCCCACATTAATTGGAGCCATAGTGACCTCGATTTTCTTCTCGACACCATCATATTCCACCCAAACTTGCATTTGGCCGGTGCTGATAAGACTCAGGTTCCTAAACCCGCCATTGTTGTGGGCATAATATCCAGCTGTAGAAGATTTGTTGGACTTCGACCCATTTATATCAATCCCAACATGGTTATCATTGATGTCAGCAAACTCGCTGCTCTGGATGGTATCGAGCTCTACGGCGAAAACATGGTTGGTGGCATTACCGTTGTTGTTACCATTGAAAAGCCCAAGGTACTGGCTTGGGAGAGCTCCTGGGAGCCCTCTTGTGGGAGCAACCACGAAAGCAATGCCATGGCCACTCAAAGTGGGATATGCAGGATAGATAGCAAAAACAAATTAAAGGTAGTAGAGAAGGAGGAAGCGGTGCCAGTCGAGGATTTCTTGAAGCTGACCGGATTGGGGTAGAAAGCATGACCATTTTGCTGTTAGGTGTCATTGGTGAGCCTCAAAAGGTCATTAGGGGTGATTTCAGCTATGCCGTCTAGGCTTAGATTTCTCGATCTAAACCCACTGAAGAGAAAGCTGGTATCTTCAGAGGCTACAAAGCTTGTGAGGAGAGGCAGCAGGATTGCAAGCATGGGAAACATGGGAATTTTCTGCATAAACCGCTCTTCTCACGGCTTATGAGTTTCACATTCTTCAAGTCTAGGAAATGCGGCCTTGGTGTACACATATCAAAGAAAATAGGTCCGATTGGTCAACCACCAAGTCTCTCAACTTGCCCAGCAAGCGTTTCTATTCCCCCACCAAGTCTCCTATAAACTTATAAACTGCATTCTTATTGAACCTCTCAATTTCCAGTACTACAAATAGTATACAGAGGTTTAAAAGGGGATATTTTATCCTGTTATATAATTTGCTTTTAAGAATTGTAATTATTAAAGTTGGAAGAAAATTAGTCCTATGTTTTCAGATGGTGGACGACGATTTTCAAGTAGCAGCCACATGACATGATCCCAAAGTCAAATTTTCCCACCACATATAATTAGGATATTTCTTTCATACTGGTTTGAAGAAAAATTTTATCCTTAATAAAAATTATGTTGTCTTGAGTGAAAATATATATATTTTAAAAATATATATTATTATATCATTGTAATTAAATTACATACGTATAATTAATCATATCATATATATTTATATATATATATATAAAAGCCGAATCATTCTCAAAAGTGCCTTAATATTGCGACATGTGGCGTGAATCCTTTTTATTTTAATGTTGAATCAGTTTTTTAAGAGTGGACTGGTTTTTTAAGAAAAAACCGGTTATTAATTATATTTCAAGAGTTTTCCATATATAAATTATTGAATAAATTAAGTATTATTAATGTCTGAATCAAATAAGGAAACAAATAATATAAATAAAATTAGGAAAAAATATAAAATGGCCCCCCAAACTACCATCCATTTGTAAAATGGCCCCCTAAAGTTTTAATTGGCATAAAGTAGCCCTCCAAACTACCAACTCTTTATAAAATGGCCTCATCCGTTAAATGAAACTATTAAAATGAATGAAAAACCCAAAACAACGTCGTTTTGGGTATAAAGAGTTACGAAATTGCCCTTGTTAGATTAAAACTTAAAATTAAATAGAAAAAAAAACTGAAAACGGCATCGTTTATTTTTTGCTCTTCAACTAAATCCCTTCTTCCTTCTTCCTTCTTCCTTCTTCCTTCATCCTGACACAATTTGAGAAGTAATGGTTTTGATTAACTTAATCAAAACCTGGGTATTCGTATATATATTTATAGTTAAGTTACAAGGAGTTGATATTGATCTACAATACATTTGAAATATGAAGGTTTATTTGAACTAACAGAAGATAAAGATAAACAATAGATTAGTCTTCTTATCCTTCTTCAAATCTTGAATTCTCTTCTACTGGTTTATCTGATATGTATGAGGGAGACATGCTTGATGATAATTGTGATGCAGAGGTGGAGTCTTTGCTGTCTGAAGGTGATGTGGAATTCTTCTCTAAAGGTGGTTCACTAACAATCCCCTGCAAGCTGAGGGGGGAAGGAGCAACCAAAAGCTTGGATTTGAGAAGTGAAAACCGTGTAGAAGAAAGCTCTTTCGTAAAAATGTCAGCCACCTGATCAAGTGTTAAAATATACTTTACTGATATATCACCATTGATTACCTTTTCTCTCACAAAGTGGTAGTCAATCTCTATATGCTTGGTTCGACCATGATACACCGAATTAGATGCCAAGGCCAAAGCACTCACATTATCGCACCATAGAATAGGAGCGTGTGGCAGGGGTACACCAAGGTCTTTGAAAAGCATTCTTAACCAATAAATTTCAGCTGTAGTGATTGCCATCGCTCGATATTCAGCCTTTGTGCTTGAGCGAGACACAACAGGCTGCTTCTTAGCGGACCAAGAAATTAGGCAGTGTCCAAGAAAGACACAAAAACCAGTTGTGGAACGGCGATCATCGAGGCTACCAGCCCAATTAGAGTCACAAAAAGCCTGCAGTTGCAGGGGACCTTTGGAGTAGAAAAGACCATGATCAGGTGAAGCTTTCAAGTAACGAAGAACCCGCTTGGCAGCAGTCCAGTGGGTAGAGGATGGAGAATGCATGTGTTGACAAAGTTGGTTCACTGGGAAAGCTATCTCGGGTCTGGTAAGTGTGCAATACTGGAGTCCACCAACCACATGGCGATATTCAGACGGATCAGGCAGCAGCTCCCCATCAAATTTAGAAAGTTTCACACCAGATGAACAAGGAGATTTAGAAGGCTTAGCACCAAGCATTCGGACCCTGTGTAGTAAGTCAGAGATATACTTTGACTGGCAGAGGTGGAGTCCATCTAAAGAAAAGGTAGCCTGAACTCCTAAAAAGAAACGAAGAATGCCCAAATCCTTGAGAGGAAACTTCATCTGTAACTTTTGAATAAAAGAAGCAATAACTTGGTTGTGAGTACCAGTTATTATGATATCATCTACATAAATAAGAACGAAAATTTTGATATCACCGTGCATAAATGTAAACAAGGAGTTGTCAACCAAGGAAGCCACAAAGCCGAGATCAAGTAGGGCAGTAGAGAGACAAGTGAACCAAGCCTGTGGTGCTTGTTTGAGGCCATAAATAGCCTTGTGCAATCTACAAACAAATTCGGGATGATCTTTATCTTGAAACCCTTAAGGTTGGTCCATGAATACCTCCTCCATTAAAGAACCATGCAAAAATGCATTGGAGACATCCAATTGCCGAATTTCCCAATTTAATTGAACAGCCAATGCTAATACAATGCGGATTGTAGCCAGTTTTATGACAGGGCTGAAAGTTTCCATGTAATCAATCCCACTCTTTTGATCAAAGCCCTTGGCTACCAAGTGTGCTTTGAATCGTTCAATGGAGCCATCAGCATATTGTTTGATCTTATAAACCCATTTGTTTTTGATTATGTTGTGATGTAATGGACGAGGACATAAAGTCCAAGTGGCATTTGTCATAAGAGCATCAAATTCTTGAGCCATAGCAGCTCTCCAGCGAGGATCAGTAGCAGCCTTGGAATAGCAAGTGGGTTCAAAAATAGAGAGGGAAGTGTTAAAGGCAACTGGTGGATACCTAGAGTTGTAGTAAAGTTTAAATTCACTAAATGAATTTGGTTTCAAAGAGCCTGTACGAGACCGAGTAACCATTGGATGATGTGGGGGAGATAAAGGGGAGTGGATAATATCATGAGAGGAAGAAGTGGACGAAGTGGACTCAGTAGAGGAAGGACTGGACTTTATGGGAGACTAGACAACAATTTCTATTTGTTGGACAGCAGGTACAATAGATAAATTAGGAGACATAGGAGGTAAAGTGGTGGAAGTTACCTCAATGGAATTTGAAGATGAAGCAACTGGATGGATAGCAGGTTCAATAGATGTAGCAGAGGAATGAGTAGGTGACCCAAAATTCTGTTGAGTAGTAGACAAAGGTGGTGGGAGAGGATAGCTTACCGGCAGTGGAAAGGGCAAATCAGCAGAAGCATCTTGGAAGGTAGTTGTAGCTGGCCATGATCTTTGGCAGGAAAAGTACTCTCATCAAACACAACATTTTGGGAAAGATTGACTTTATCTGTGAAGGGATCAAGGCACCTATATCTTGCATGACTGTATCCTAAAAAGATGCAGGGTTTGGATCTAAACTCCAGTTTATGTGCTGTGTAATGTCAAAGTAAGGGGAAACACTTGCAAGCAAACACTCTAAGAGCCTTGTAATCTGGAACAACGTTGAATAATTTTTGAAAAGGGGGGGTATGGTGTAAGACCATAGCAGGAAGGCGATTGATGATAAATGTAGAAGTAAGAAAGGCCTCAACCCAAAATTTGTTGGACAGTCCTGACTGGGCAAGTAATGTTAAACCAGTTTCAAGTAGATGTCGAAGTTTTCTCTCAGCAAGTCCATTTTGTTGAGACGTGTATGGGCATGACTTGCGATGGAGAATACCATGTTTAGAAAGAAAATTTTGAAAGCAAAGAGAGGTATATTCGCCTCCGCCATCAGATTGAAGACTTTTGAGTTTGCAAGAAAACTGAGTTTCAACTAATGTTTTGTATTTGACGAAACAATCATATGCCTTAGATTTAGTGTGGAGGGGATAAAACCATGTGTAGCGAGAAAAATCATCGACAAAGATTATGTAATATTTGCAACCACTTAAAGAAATAATAGGAGAAGTCCATATGTCTGTGTGTATCAATTCTAATGGAGCACTTGAAATACGATTAGATGGAGAGAATGGTTACTGTTTTCCTTTACCAACTTGACATGAATCACAAAAGAAGGGTTTATTCAAAGGAGCATCACTTAAAACAAGTACATGATGAATTTTTATTACATTAGACACTGTTACAAATGAAGAGTGCTCTAATCTAGAGTGCCATACAGAAGGTGTGGTTTTTAATCCTAGAAAAGCAGTAAAGCAGCAATTGTGTTTGATGAGAGTTTTCTGCAACCGCATGGGATACGAGCCATTTTCACTCCTGCCTTCCAGAAGAATTTCCATTGTCTGATTGTCCTTCACAAAGAAATGTGATGCAGTTAGAATAAAGAAACAGTTATTGTCTTTGCAAAATTTCTGGATAGACAATAAATTTGTAGAAGCTGTAGGGCAATGTAAGATATCTTGCATTGACAATAAATTTGTAGAAGCTCTAAGGCAATGTAAGACAATAAATTTGTAGAAGCTGTTTAAAAGAAGAATTAAGAGAAGTTGAAGAGAGAAGTGTAGATGAACCCGTATTTGCTATGACAAGACCAGCTCCATTCCCCACTGCTATAGAATCATGTCCTTGGAAAGGCTCCTGAATGGACAAGTTTGCAAGCTCATTGGTAATGTGGGCATTAGCCCCACTATCAACAAGCCATTGTTGATCCTCAAGTGACATGTTGGTTTGAGACACCATTGCAGCAAGTTGTGTTGGAGGATGACGCCCTTGATAGGCATAGTCCATCCTGTGGAAGCAGTCCAATGCTTGATGGCTAGTTTTGCCACAAATTTGGCAAGGAGGGCGGCTGAGGGTGCTAAACTGAGAGTCAACAGTGTTGCCACCAGAACTAATCTATTGAGTAGGTTGCTGCGTGGGCATCGGAAGAATACCTATGGATGTCTTGCTAGTGTTTGATCGAGGAGGAAACCTTTGAGGATACTGGGAAGACCTTTGAGGATATTGAGAGAACCTCTGAGGGTACTGGGAGAACCTCTGAGGATACTATGGTTTGGCCCTGTGATTACCTGAGGAATAGCCAGACGGGTTGCTAGAGGGGTGGCCCTGTTTCTGGCCATAAAGAGTGAATGTGCTATTGTCAGAAGGAGTAGATTGGTGATGTACAAATTTAATTGTACTCGCCAATTGCACGAGTCATTTGTAAAATAGTGGATGTGCAAGTGCGAAGTCGAACCTACAGAGAATCGTGTTTTGTTAAAAACCAATTTTAAAGTGCCTAAACTAATCCTATCTTAACCTAGTCCCGAAAGCAAACAGTTGGCGTGCATAAAAATAAACTAAATTAAAAAGCAATAAAAATAAAGAAATAAAAGCGACTACAGTCCCTAATCCACCTCATTACAAATTAATTAACAAATAAACATGCTTAGCTCATATTTAATAACGATTACGCTACTTGGCGTATTCTATTTGCTAATTGCATTGTTCATATTTCTGTCTATCGATAAAACCATATGCATATCCTATTGTTGCTACAAAATCTTGTCAAACTACTCGAGGCAAACACTGTTACAAGAGGTCACAACGGATAATGGTCCGAAGACGAATATCCGATGTATCTTCAGTTGCAACGAATGTTGACGTTTGGCGATTTGTAAACAACAATCAACACACTTTTGTCACTAAAATGCATTGAAACGAATAAACATAAATTGAAATGATAGAATAATACGAACTAAACATGAATAAATAAATAAATCTATAGTGAAGGGAATAAGAGACTAAATAAAAGCAAAATAAAACATAAATTAAATAAACGACAATTTAGGAGGGATTTACAATGGAAAATAGAGGGTTTTGGGCCCTAGAGGCGCCTCCCAAATGTCCTGAAAATGAAAATACAAGAAGTCCTATTTATAGACAAAATGAAATGTGCTGCCAGGTCAGGTCTGCGTTCGAACGTAGGAGGTGCGTTCGAACGCAAACGTGCATGCGTTCGATCATGGTGCTGTACGCTCAGTCGCAGGTGTGCCACCGTGTCGTGTGCATTCGAGAGTAGGCGCTGCGTTCGAACGCACTAAATGCGGTCGAACGCAAATAACTGCCCACGGCGCAAGGTTGAAGTGATGTACGATAGGGCCGGCTAGGGCAACGCGGAAAACGCGGCTGACTGGACCTGCGTTCGAACGTGTTCCCTGCGTTCGACAGCAGTTGTGTTCGAACGCAACAAGTGCGATCGAACGCACTTCCAGGGGCTTGACTCCTTCTTTGCTTCATTTCTCCCCTTTTGAGCCACCTTTTGCACCAAAGACCTACAACACATTAAAACACTAAAACAAGATAAAATATTATATATTAACAATACTAAGAGCCTAACAAATGTAAATTAAGGGATTTAAATAAGCACTTTTAGGCACTCATCAATTGGCGATCCAACATCATTTCATGATTGAGAAGTTCAGCATGGAAATCAACAAATGACAAAGAAGTATTACGGGAGGTAATAGTGATGGTGGTAATAAGGGAGTTGAAAGAGGGGTTTAAACCACCCATGAGGTAGGATATTAAATCTTCATCATCAACAGGTTTGCCTATGGCTGCTAGTTGATCAGCACATGTTTTGGCAAAGTTTACGTAGGTAGAGCACGTTTTGGAGCCCTGATGCAAGGTCTGCAGTTGGCGTTTCAGTTGAGAGATCCGTGACTTTGACTAAGATGCGAATTGAGTGGACAAGGCAAGCCAGACTTGCCATGATGTGTGCAGACCATAAACTGTAGACAGCACTGATTCAGAGAGATTGAGATTAATCCAACTCAAAATGAATTGGTCTTTCCTTACCCAAACAGAGTATTCTGGGTTGGAGATTGTCTTGTCGAGTTCATCAGTCAAGAATTCTGGTGGGCAAGTGTCAGATCCATCCACAATACCCATGAGATCATAAGTTTTCAAGATGGGAACCAATTGAGTTTCCCATTGCATGTAGGTAGTTTCGGTGAGCTTGAAAAGTTGGGTGGGAGTTGGTAGGGCAGAAGGGAAAACAACAGAAGAAGAAGCCATTGGATACGAAAAAGGTGTTAGCCTAGAAAGGCTCTGATACCATGAAACAATTTGACAATGAATGGTTTTGATCAACTTAATCAAAACCTGGGTATTCATATATATATTTATAGTTGAGTTACAAGGAGTTGATATTGATCTACAATGCATTTGAAATTTGAATACATTTGAAATATGAAGGTTTATCTGAACTAACAGAAAATAAAGATAAATAATAGATTAGTCTTCTTATCCTTCTTCAAATCTTGAATTCTCTTCTACTGGTTTATCTGATATGTATGAGGGAGACGTGCTTGATGATAATTGTGATGCAGAGGTGGAGTCTTTGCTATCTGAAGGTGATGTGGAATTCTTCTCTAAAGGTGGTTCACTAACACATCCCCTCCGCTTGAACTGCATTTTTCAATAGCTAAGCTATCAACTAAAACAATACACCCCTCACCGTTTATTGTTCCAATAACAGCCATTGAAACCCTTTCTCTATCACAGATTGATTTTAACAAGTTGTGGCTTTCGGGTTTCACCAAGATTGCATCTTGCTTCTGATATTCTGCACCCCAAATCTCTATCACAGACATCGTGTGGTCACCAACTACAATTGCCCTAATATCAATCTCAGCACCCTTTGGGTATATAATTTCCTTAACTACATTACAGTTCCCACCAACCCCCTAGTCATGAATGCTGATAATTGGGTTGCAGACTTGCGGTGGGAATTCGATTGGGGGAGGGGAAGAAGGAAGAAGGGATTTAGTTGAGGAGCAAAAAATAAACGATGCCGTTTGCAGTTTTTTTTTTAAATTTTAATTTTTAATCTAACAATGGCAATTTCGTAACTCTTTATACCCAAAACGACGTCGTTTTGGGTTTTTCATCCATTTTAACAGTTTCATCTACCAGATGGGGGCCATTTTATAAGGAGTTGGTAGTTTAGGGGGCTACTTTATACCAATTAAAACTTTGGGGGGCTATTTTACAAATGTGTGGTAGTTTGGGGAGCCATTTTATATTTTTCCCATAAAATTAGTATATATTAATACGTTTAGTCAATTTAATATGTTTAGGATTCTCAAAAAATAAAAATAAAAAGGTCATATATATATAATTAATTGCGTTAATTATATCTATATATCTATATGACCTCATTAGACTCCCTACTCAGAAAAATCTGCATCGTAGGAAAATTATCAACGATCCTTTATGTCCTATCTGCGGAATAGAAGAAGAAACAGCAATGCACATTCTATGGGAGTGCTCTTCGGCGATGGACGTTTGGTGTATGGGAAGTATTAATATCCAAAAAAGTTCAAGCTCTGGTAGGGACTTTCTTGGAGTAGTTGAGGGAATGTTCAAGAGACGCCGAATAGAGGATCTAATCCTATTTGCTGGAATTGTCAAACGGGTGTGGCTGAGAAGAAATGAGGTTGTCTATAAGGGCCCATTTTTGCACCCAACAGTAATATGCAATGTGCCACTCGTGCTGCAATAGAATTTGCCAATCTGCAAATTAATAAGCCAGAGGCGATAGATGAAAGGACGACTGGATGCCAGAAGTGGAGTGTTCCATCTCCGGGTTGGGTGAAATTAAATTGGGATGCCTCTACAGAGAAGGAGGTGGGGAGAGTGGGTTATAGTGCACTGATACGGGATGAGAGAGGCATGGTGGTTGCAGCGCAGTGTAAATCATTTTTGGGCAGTCTAAATCCAACGTTGGCTGAGGCTAGTGCGGCTCTTATGGCGGTCCAAATGTGTAAATCTCTGGGTTTCCAACGGGTCCATTTTGAGGGTGACACGAAGATTGTAATAGATGCCGTTAACTCACCGAAGAATGATTGGAGTCCAAAGGGTATGTTGGTGGAGGATCTCAAGAAGGAACTTCAAGCTATTCCGCAGTGGCAGATGACTTTCACTCAGAGAGAAGGAAATAAAGCAGCTCATGCATTAGCTAAGTGGGCTAGCAGAAATAATGTAACCCATCAATGGTGACGTACCACTCCTGAATGTACTCATGATATTGTTAGGATGGAGCTTCCAGCTCCATTCCCGTAAGGATTTATTCAATGAGAAAGTATTTCTATTTCAAAAAAAATATGAACTCATTAATTGCATTAATTATAATTAGCGTCATTAATTGTGTTAATTATATTATAATTCATGTATTCTTCTTGCTAATTTTTTTTCTTTATACTATTCATTTCAAATCATATATACGTTTTTTTTTTTTTTTTTTTTTTTGAGGTAAAATCAATATGATTTCATTAATAGTGGTCAAAAGTATAAAAACTCTTACAATCACAGAACATACAGTTCTACAAAATCATAGCCGAAGCTAAAAGATTATACGTCATAAAAGTTGAAATCATATATACTTATAAGAAAAGAGATTTAATTTTTTTTATTTAAAGAGGTGAGACATCTTTTTATACATCTTTTTAACTTATAATGAAAAATTATGCGTTTAAATTTTAAAATTAAAGTAAAAACTGGTCATTAAATTAGTGTAATTAATGGCGTTTTTCATATATAAATTATTTCATAAATTAAGTATTATCAATGTCCAAATTAAATAAGGAAACAAATAATACACATTAAATCATATATATCATATATTCACATATATATAAAACCCAAATTACTCTCAGAAGTGCCTTAATATTGCGACATGTGGTGTGAACCCTTTTTATTTTAATGTTGAATCGATTTTTTAAGAGTGAACCAGTTTTTTAAGAAAAAATCGGTCATTAATTAGCGTCATTAATTGCATTAATTATATTTCAAAAGTTTTTTATATATAAATTATTCGATAAATTAAGTATTATTAATGTCCGAATCAAATAAGGAAACAAATAATATAAATAAAATTATTATATAGGGAAAAATATAAAAAAGCCCTCCAAACTATCAGCGGTTTACAATTTAGACCCCCAATGTTCAAAAAGTGATAAAGTAGCCCCCTAAACTACCAAAATGTAACAAAAATGCTACTTATTTTTTTATATTCCTATAATACCCCTATTCTTTAAACAAATAAAATAATAAAATAATTGTAAGAAAAAACTAAACAATTTTTAAAAAATACAAAAAAAATGGGCTAATAAATACAAAAAAAAAAAAAATTGGAATAAATAAATATTCAACCATTATTTTTTTTTGTTGGGTTTTTTATAATTATTTTATTATTTTATTTGTTTAAAGAATAGGGGTATTATAGGAATATAAAAAAAATAAGTGGCTTTTTTGTTACATTTTGGTAGTTTAGGGGGCTACTTTATCACTTTTTGAACATTAGGGGGCTAAATTGTAAATGGCCGGCAGTTTAGGGGGCTTTTTATATTTTTCCCTATTATATATTAATATGTTTAGTCAATTTAATATGTTTAGGATTCTCAAAAAATAAAAATAAAAAGGTCATATATATAATTAATTGAGTTAATTATATCTATATATCTATATGACCTCATTATTGCGTTAATTATAATTAGTATCATTAATTGTGTTAATTATATTATAATTCATGAATTCTTCTTGCTAATTTTTTTCTTTATACTATTCATTTTAAATCATATATACCTTTTTTTTTTAGATAAAATCAATATGATTTCATTAATAGTAGTTAAAAGTATAAAAACTCTCACAATCACAGAACATACAGTTCTACAAGATCATAGCCGAAACTAAAAGATTACACGTCATAAAAGTTGAAATCATATATACTTATAAGAAAAAAGATTTAATTTTTTTTTTATTTAAAGTGGTGAGACATCTTTTTATACATCTTTTTAACTTATAATGAAAAATTATGTGTTTAAATTTTAAAATTAAAGTAAAAACTAGTCATTAAATTAGTGTAATTAATGGCGTTTTTCATATATAAATTATTTCATAAATTAAGTATTATCAATGTCCAAATTAAATAAGGAAACAAATAATACACATTAAATCATATATATAATATATAGTAGTTGAAACCTTCTTTTGAAGTACCTTCAAATCGCAACATGTGGCATAAACCCATTTTTTTAAAGACTAAACCTATTTTTTAACTCATTATTTTAAAAACCGAACATTTAAAAATTGAACCCGTTCATATTTTTATTATCTCTCTATCTCATTTATCCTCTCTCTCAACGTCTCTCTCTCTCTCTCTCTCTTTTTTTTTCCTCCAAGTCATTCACTCTCATTCAAAGTCTCTCTCTTGAGCCGGTTCATATGTTTCTCTCTCCCTCTCTCCTTTTTTTCCTCTCTCTCTCCACACACTCCCTCTCTTTTTTCTCTCCAAGTCTTTCATTTTCATTCCACGTCTCTCTCTCTCTCCAACATTAACACCTTTCCTCTTTTTTCTCTCCACCTAAATCTTTCTCTTTTTCCACTCTTCAACATTAAAAAAAAAACATAATCTATTGGCCAAAAAATTCAACTTGGAAGTAATTATTCTCCTTAACCTTTTTTTTTTTTTCTCATACTAACAATATTTTAATATATTCTAATTTATATAAATTAAACTAAGATTAAAGGTCACACACATACACATATATATAATAGCTCAAATCCCTCTTAGAATTGCCTAGAATTGCGACATGTGGCGTGAACTCGTATTTTTTTAAAATAATAAACCGGTTTTTGTACTCTAATAATAATTGAACCGTTCAAAGAGTACGTGAGATTGAACCGGTTTTTAATAATTTCCTTTTCTATTTTTGTTAATGAATTAATCTCTATTTATTAACACACAATTTTTCCTTTTATGTTGCCGTTTTGTTTATTAAATTTTTATTGAGATGTTCTTCATTTGAATTTTTAAACATTAAATAAATAATTAAGCATTGAATATGATATTGATTTGATTGCATTAAATATTGAGTGAAATATATAGAAAAAAATACAAAATTAGTCACTGTGGTTTACCTTATTTACAACTTACTCCCTGTGGTATCAAAATGAACTTAGAAGTACATGTGGTATGTAAAAAAAAAAAATTTAGTCCCTACCGTTAAATTACATCCTTTAACTTAACGGATTCCGTTAGTGTGCCACGTCATATCCAATAAAATTATGACCTACGTCATGTTTTATTTATGACTTTTAAAAAGCACACTTGGATTTTCCACATCATATTATTATGCCAACTAATATTCCCACCCCAACTTCTTTTCTTTTTTAATATTAAACACATCAGGTAAAATATTTTTAAAAACCTAATTCTACCAAATTATTGATTTGAAAATCTAATTCAAAAAAAAAAAAAAATTCTACCGGTAGATGTTTAGTTTTTTAGGCCTATCCCCTCTTCTTATTCTTATTCTCCATTTTTGTGTTTTTCTTGTTGTGGTTTTTCTTCTTCTTCTTCTTCTTCTTCTTCTTCTTCTTCATCATTTTTTTCTTGTCGTGGTTTTTTTTTTCTCTATATCTTCTTATTCTTCTCCCTTTTTTTTTTTGTCGAGGTTTGTTTTTCTCCGTTTTTTCCTATCTTCTACTCCATTTTTTTCTTGTCGTGGTTTCTTTTCTCCCGTCTCTTCCTTTCTTCTACTTTTTCTCTTATGCTCTTCTCCTATGTTGAAATTCCTCTTTTTCTTGGCAACTTTCAAGAGGGAAGTACAAAGATAGAGATAAAAAAAAAAAAAAAAAAAAAAAAAAAAACCTCCATACATAACTTATTTGCCGACAACCCTGATCAAGATATAGAAATTTAATTTTCAGACTTATCTTCCATGTTTTCTAGTGGAGACACAAACTTGGGTGAAGAAGCGACAAGAAGATGACGGAGAAAAAAGATAGGAAGAAACAAGAAGAAGAAGAAGAAGAAGAAGAAGAAGAAGAAGAAGAAGAAGAAGAAGAAGAGGAGGAGGAGGAGGGGATAAGCCTAAAAAACTAAACGTCTACAGATAGAAAATTGTTTTCTTTTGAATTAGGTTTTCAGGTCAATAATTTGGTAGAATTAGGATTTTTTAAAATATTTTACCTGATGTGTTTAACATATATATATATTAAAAAAAAAAAAAAGCTGAGGTGGGAGTATTAGTTGGCATAATAATATGACGTGGAAAATCCAAGTGAGTTTTTTTAAAAGTCATAAATAAAATATTATATGCGTCATAATTTTATTTGATGTGATGTGGCACACTAACGGAATCCGTTAAGTCAATTGATGAAATTTAACGGTAGGGACTAAATTGTTTTCTTTTGCATATCATAGGGACTTTTAAATTCGTTTTGATACCACAGGGAGTAAATTATAAATCGGGTAAACCACATGGACTAATTTTGTATTTTTCCCAAATATATATATAAAGGATTTTGTTTATTTTGCTTTGTATTTTTTTTTTTTTAATGTTCATAATTATATGAGTTTTATTTGATTTTTTGAAAAATATTGACGTGGGATCTTATTCCTGCTCAAAAAGAGCGAAAAATCAAAAGGTGGAGTATAATCCTTCCCTCTGTACAATACCACTAATGCTTGGTGGAAGAAAATTCCATCTAATAACATCAGTGACATGGGTCCTAGCTAGAGTTGCTAGTTCATGTGCTACTGCATTGGCTGAGCGACGTACATGAGAAAACTTTGCAAAATTCAACCTCCTCAGTCCCTGCTTCACGTCCTCCACCAAGTGTCCATAGTAACTGCTACAATGCTTGTCCGAGTTGACCTCCTTCACCACTTGCAGAGCATCCCTTTCAAAAATAACATCTTTGAAATTCTGCTCTTGACACCAAAGAATAGCATTCATCGCAACTAATGTTTCAGCAACCACCGGCTCCACTTCAATTCGTTCTAGCTTGCTAACAGCTACTAAAAAATTCCCTTTATCGTCCCGAGCAATAAACCCCATTCCAATAATTTTCTTAGCAATGTCCACAGCTGCATCCCATTTAATTTTGATAGAGTTCCTAGGGGGTGGCACCCATTTTTCTTCTTCCGTGATTGAACTGCTGGTCCGTATCTGATTGGTGGAGGAGTTTGATTTTTTTAATTCCTCCAATACCGTCTCTGCTTCCACTAACAGTTTATTGGGTGGGTTGAAATCTCCACTGAATACCACCTGGTTTCGTTGCATCCATAATTTCCTTGCAATTACCATGAACATCTCTACTTCTTCCGGAGCACACCGCTTAACCACCTCCAAGAGGATCTGTTGGAAATCACCCCAATCCCTTCGGCATTTATGCATCTTGACAGAACTTGCTCCCCATACATCGCTAGCGGAAGAGCACTCCCACACTATATGCTCAACAGTTTCTTACTCAAGAAAACAAATTGGGCATCGGGCTTCATACCCCTCTACGGCATAAATTCATTCTTGTCGGCAACAAGTTATGGCAAGCACGCCATATGAACATTTTAACTGCAGGAGGGACATTCGAATTCCAACACACCTTCCACACTTCATTGTCAGCTGTCTTGGTAGAGCCACTTGGATTCATTCCCGCTTGAACATCCAATCCTAAGTGGTAGGCACTTCTCATGGAGAATTCACCATTCTTGGTACACCTCCATATTAGCCTATCTTTTGGCAGGGATGGACTAAGAGGAATATTTAGGATTGTCTCCACTTCTTTTCTCATAAAGTGTTGCTCAATGAAACTTTTATTCCACCTTTTTGTATTAGGATCAATCAATTCACAAACCAAAGAATTTTCTGGCAAGTGCAACCTTGGCGAGTGAACCAAAAAAGATGAGGGTTTAGGAAACCAATGATCTCCCCATATCCGAACATCTTCCCCATTCCCTATCCTCCAAATAGCCCCTTGATGCACTAATTCCGTAGCTGAAAACAGGCTTCACCATGCTAGTGAAAGCCTTAAACCTAGCTTAGCCTCAAATAAGTCAAACCGTGGGAAGTACTTAGCCTTCATTATCCTTGCCACTAAGGAGGTTGGGTTTTGCATTAATCTCCACAATTGTTTGGCCAAAAGAGCCTTGTTAAACATAGCCAAATCTCTGAACCCCATGCCCCCCTTCAATTTTGAAAGACCCATTTTTTCCCATTTCATCCAGTGGATCTTCGTATGTCCCCTACCAAAATCTTTACATAAGGCTATTGAGCTCCTTAGATAAAGACAATGGTAGTAAAAAAACACTCATGCAGTAAGTGGGTATGGCTTAAATCACTGCCTTAATTAATATCTCTTTTCCGGCTTGTGAGAGAAAATGAACCTTCCAATCATTTAATCGCGCCCACACTTTGTCTTTAATTCCCTTGAAAGCTTTCAACCTCGATCTCCCTACCAAGGTGGGTAGCCCTAAATATTTTTCATACTTCTCTGTGGCCTTCAATCCCAACAATTGAGAGATCTCCTCTCTCTTTTCCGAGCTAGTGTTACAAGAGAAAAATAGAGAAGTCTTCTCTTTATTCAATTTCTATCCTGAAGCCCTTTCATACCTCTCCAGAACTTTTGTGAGACGCCTCCATTCCACTGAGTTTGCCTTACAAAACAGGAGACTGTCGTCTACAAAAAATAGATGGCTCAACCTTGGCCCCTTAGGTGAGGTTGGCACCCCTGTGATGATTCCTTTGGCTTCAGCGTGTGTGAGCATACTACTCAAAGCTTCTGCACATAAGATAAATAAGTACGGGGAAAGAGGGTCCCCTTGTGGAACACCTCTAGTCAGGATAATATTACCCACCGGACAGCCATTCACCATAGTAGAATATCTTACGGTACTAATGCACTCCATCACCAATTTTATCCATCATGTTGAAAAACCCAATTTAATCATTACAGCTTCCAGAAAGGCCCACTCCACCCGGTCGTATGCTTTGCTCATATCTAATTTGATACCCACATAACACACCTTGCTCCACATTTTTGTATGCATGGAGTGCATTGTCTCATATGCTACTAGAATGTTGTCGATGATGAGCCTGCCAGACAAGAATGCACTCTAGTTTGGGGATATAATTGAGGGAATAACCACCTTGAGTCTATTCGCCAACACTTTTGATATAATCTTGTACACCACATTACACAAGCTAATGGGTCTAAACTCCGTCACACTAACAGGAGTCTTTTTCTTAGGGATCAACGCAATGTTAGTGGAATTTATATACTCATCCATACAAGCATTTTTTTAAAAAAAAGTGTAAAGCAGCGTCGCATACCTCGGGCCCTACAATATCCCAATGTTGTTGGTAAAAGCCTGCTGAGAAGCCATCTGGGCCTAGAGATTTATTTGGGGCCATTTGATCCAAAGCATTCTTCACCTCCTCAATTGTAAAATCTGCCAACAGATTTTTATTCATCAAAGTAGAGACCTTACTGTTAATAGAGGAAGTGCATACCTCCATATTTGCTGGGCTGGCCGTGGTGAACAATTCTTCATAAAACCTCACAAAAGCATTCTCATTTGGTCAATTGTATTCCTTCTTCTCCTTTGTGTAGCACAAGCATGGAAATACTTGGTATTTCTATCTCCACTCTTGAGCCATTTCATCTTAGCACACTGTTTCCATTTTAATTCTTCTTGCTCCAAGAGCCCATCAATTTCCCCTCTTAATGCTTTTTCTTCTTCCCGGTTATGACCATCTACCCCTTCTTGAAGCACCTCCAACTCTTTTGTTTTTGTTTTGATAAGCCCCTCC
The DNA here is from genome assembly GCA_006937295.1 of Carpinus fangiana. Taxonomy (NCBI): domain Eukaryota; kingdom Viridiplantae; phylum Streptophyta; class Magnoliopsida; order Fagales; family Betulaceae; genus Carpinus; species Carpinus fangiana. Next base: position 76,361 of record VIBQ01000128.1, on the reverse strand, counting down.
ACTGCTCAGACATTCTTTCTCACCCATACTTGAATAGTTTTTTTGCATTGTTCTAGTTTCCCCTTGACATTGGCCCATTTATTTCTCCTATTTATACCTGCTGTCCAGCCAGTTTTTATCACCTCTTTAGAATCCGGCCTCATTGCCCATGTGGTTTCAACCCGAAATGGCCTCCCTCTCCTATAGCCGAACTCCTTATTTGAATTTAGTTTCACTAAGATCGGGTGGTGGTCAAAACTTCTATTTGCAAGCACTTGGACTTCCGAATCAACCCATAAATTTCTCCATTCTGAATTAGCCACCGTTCTGTCCAACCTCTCCTTAGTAAATTCATCTCCAAACCGCCCATTTCTCCATGTATATTTGACCCCTTTAAAACCCAAATCACACAATTGATGTCCTCAAGAGTTCGCCGAAAAGCCTCCATTTGTCCGTTGGCTCGAGTAATTGCTCCCCACTTCTCCGACAAATTAAGAATCTCGTTGAAGTCTCCCATACATAGCCAAGGTTTAAGAGATAAAGCAGATAAATGTCGCAAAAGGGCCCATGTTTCCTTCCTTTTGGCCTTTTCTAGGTTGCCATATATTCCTGTAAATTTCCACTCGGTTGAACTATATATATTAAAAAATAAAATAAGAAAGAGAAAGAAAAAGAGAGCAGAAGCGGAGAGAGACGTATGGGCTACATCTTATATATTCACTATATCAAACAATATTACATAACTTTCTATTTATATAGAGACAATGAATAGTGATCAAGAAACTCTAAAGTAAACCTAAACTAATTAAGGAAGAGAATAAACCTTACAAGAAACATTATAACGGAGAATAATATTGTAACATAAAGAGAAATAACTTATTAAGGACAATATTAATAAACCTAATTTATAAAATATAAAATATTCCAACATCTCCCCTCAAACTCAAGGTGTAAGCCTGAGTTTGAAAAAGATAAAAAATTAAAGGCATCCAAAGTTGATAGTTGGATCAAGGCAATGCCGGTGAGAAAGGCTGAAAGTGATAGCTGGAGAAATACCGGAGAATGGAGACAAGCCGCTAAAAAAATCCGGTGAAGGGCCAAGCCACAACTGACAATGAGGCCTGAGAACGGATACTAGCCATTTAAAAAAAATAAAATAAAATCCTATGAAGGGCCAAATCACATTGTACCGAGATTTTCCAGTGAAAAGTGCCGTGGATCACAACAAAATTGGGAGATCATCAAAAGAGAATGCCATAGAAAAATTTAAAAAAAAAAAAAAAAAAAAAGTCATAAGACTTTTATTGAAAGCTGCATAAACATAAATGTGGTTCTAATACCATGTTAAAATATATAGCTCTGATACCATGTTGAAATATATATAAAATATAAAATACTAAAATATGAAAGAGAAAGAAAAGAGAGTGGAAGTGGAGAAAGAGAAGAGAGAGAGAGGAAGCATATAATAGACTACATATCTTCTATATTGATGTTATTTATGATGATTACATAGGCCTCTATAAATAGAAAGGCTAAGAGTGATAAGCAAGAAATCTTAAACTAAACCCTAGAACATATAAGGTAACATAATAAACTAGAATAATATAAAATATTCCAACACACTCTAACCCATCCCTTCCCATGAAGACAATGCCATTTATGTTCCTGCAACTATAATTTTGAATTACAATTTTAATATCATCCTTCCATAGTAATATAAGCCCTCCACTACACCCCACACTGTCAACAACAAAAATATAATCGAATTTCAATTTTATTCTCAAAAAATCCATATCTTTATTACAATTATAAATATATGAATTTCAATAAAACTCATACCTATTATGGATTTCAAACTTTATTCTCAATAAAATTGAAGATATGAATTTCAAAGTATGAGTTTTATTTGATTGAAATATAATAAGTGACATAATTTTCTATGATTAAAATATGCATTGTGTCACTATATTTAAATGTGCAATAATTTAATTTTTTTTAAATTAAATTATAATGAAGAATCTCGTGCATATAACGTGGGTTATAAGTTAAGATTAATCAGATGATTTTTCTTCATATTATAATGATACAAGTTGCAAGTAGATGCTTTTTCTTCATATTTAATGATACAAGTTGTAAGTAGTATGAGTATGGTCCATACTCCATAGTGGGTGGATGATGGAATTGGAGGGTAGCGGCCACACGATCGCATTCACAGCCGCCATTCGAGAAGAAGCATGGCCGCATGTCATGTCCAACTGCCCCTTTGCTTTCCTCCACGCAGACAATTCGGCTCACTCGCGTTCATTTCTAAATCCTCCAAGAGAAATCCAGTGATCCGTAATTGACTTGTGGCCCGGCCCCAGTGGCAGTCGACCTAAGATACACAGCTCGTCTGCCTTTTTTTTTCTCTTCTTTTTCTTTTCCCGAGCAAATGATAAAAATAAATGCAGGAAAAAAAAGAAAAAAAAACTCTTTTTGTATTTTTTTTTGTAAAAAAAAAATCCGAACAGACGTCAAGTCCACCGACTGAGAGAAAAGGAAGAGGAAAAGAGAACCCCAAGTACCGATAAGGCTGTGAGCTCAATAATTAACACTTTCAATCTTTGAAAAAAATTAAAAATTAAAAAAAAAAAAAATTATTTATATATGTGTGCTGTGATTTCCTATTCCAAGGCCAACCACGTGGGATTTTCATTTTCTAGTTATTTATGAGGGAGGCTTGGGCGCAAGGCCGGGTAACGTGCATTTGTTTTCCCTTTCTTGCTGTCTACACTACTTTATTGATTCTTTACCCTTCCATTTAATTTGATTAATTGCACAGCGAGATTTTGACTAAATAATCAAAAGAATCATGCGGGTGGATTAATCATGTAATATAATATTAATAATAATAGAAAAATAATGTATTAGCTCGTGGCCAAGACTTAAGTGCATTTTAAATTGTGAGACGGATAAGAATAAAGAAAAACTTTTGAAGAAATGAATAAAATGACTGAATGATGTAAGAAAGAACTTATTTTATGATTCAACAATCACTTTAATCCATATCCTTCATATTTTATATGATGTTTGAGTTTGCATGTGAATCAACCCAAACTTTGGTTGCAAATCTTGACTAGCATACCTGAATCACATAATGTATTTAAGCATGGCCTAAGTGGAATGATAAGGAATACAATTGTCTCCGGTTAGTGAAAGCATATTTTTGACTCCTTAAAGGACTTGTTTGGCAAAAAGGTTGGCTTTGCTTTATTACTATTCACTTCAATTTTCCAAAAAAATCAACATTAAAACATTCTAATTTTTTCACCTTTTTTTTGTTTTTAATTGGTTTTCATATATAACGAAATCCAAGCTTAAGCAGTAGCAGTTACAGGCTCTTCCACACGTAGCGGAAAATCAGCTCTCCACTCTCTACCAGCCCCATGCATGAACACTAAATGTGCTAACTGGTGTGCAACACCATTAGCTCGCCTATTGACTTGTTGAAATACCCATGCATCCCCGCCACGTTATCGGTGTTGTAATAAAATACTGTTTCAAATATTTTTATCCAATTATTTATTGGTTTAATAAATATATATCCATTGGTTTAATATATATATATATGACTGTTGGGGTATTTTATGATATATAATAAATATATATGACCGTTGGTTTAATGGTTGTTTGGTTTTATTAATGGTTGTGAACGTTAGATTTCACATGGTAATTAATAATGATGAAATATATTTTTATTTTATTTCTTTACTCTTTTGACTTGGTCAATGAGCCCTTTCTTCTTCTCATATATATATATATATATATATACCACACTTCTCACTCCCTCTCTCTCGCCCGCTGGCTGTGTCACTCTGAATCTTTTCTTCTTTTCTTTTGAAATTCTCTCTCTCTCTCGTTCGCTGTGTTGCTCTGTGGATCTTCTCTTCTTTTCTTTTGAAATGAGAGGATCCTATTCCTACTAATATATTGAAGAGAGATAGGAGAGATTGAGGAAAAAACATACTATTTTATCTATGGCTAGTTTTATGGTGTGTGAAACACTTGTTTTCATTTTGGAGTTTTCATCTTATTTTGATTGAGGGGTTGTTCTATTAGACTTCGTTATTGGAAGTGCATCCTTAACGAAGGTAGACGCTATAGTCTAATCCTAGGAGGTTGCGTGTCAAGAGATCCGGTCGCACTGAGTTATATACTCTAATAGGCATGAATCAACCTTTAAGGACAACGCTTTTGCGTGATTCTATAGTAATGTGAGATCTTTCCATAGTTCAATTTTTTTTATCTCTTATATTTTATTTGTTTATTGTTAAATTGATCATTGATATTATTTATCAATTATAATATTTGTGCTCCATCACAAATTTATATCCAACAATCTTAAAGGTTGAGTTGTCTCTTGATGGTTGCACAAGCATTTTTATTATGGTCATATTAGTAGCATTTAATTGATGAAATCATTATTGGTTGGAAAGATTTATTGTGGAAAAATTCTCATAATTGATTTGTTTATGAGTAGAAGAGTTTAATGTCATGTGTAGACATTAGAAGTGAAAATATCTTGACTGAAATTGTTTGTGATTATTTGAACTATTTGTGATTAATTTAATTTATTGTCAAATAATCTTTTATTGTTGGTTACTAGTCTTGCAATAAAAATGGTTAAGTATTTTTATGGATTTTTATAACTTAGCATTTTATTTATATGTTGTGCTAAGCTTGATTGGAAAAAACCAAATAGACTAGTAAATAGAAAAAGTGAGTGGTGACTCACGTTGGAAGGAGGAAGAAAAGAAATTTGTGTGGCCTTTGGTCATTAACATAATATTTATTCTTAAAGAATTTGAACCATTTGGTCATAAACTATGCTTAGTTATTATTTGTTATCATGACATTAGATATAATTATTGTTTGTCATAAGACTTTAAATTTATTATATTTGTGAATTTGGTGTATTCATGATTTTACATATAGTCGTTGATCATCCACTACTTTGTTGACCGTTTGTAAGCTAATTTTTTATCTTCTATAAAATACTCACATAAGAGATGTAGTGGTTGTAGTGAATCAATTGGAATGAGTAGGTGACAGCCTATTTTGGAAGACCTTGGAGTAAATTTGTTGGCGTCACTGTCAGTATTAAGCTTTAATTCATAAGTCTTATTTCTTAAGACATATTATACAATTTCTTTTATTAAAAGAAAGAATCAAGTGATGAAGGTGCTCATTGACTGAATTGAAGTTTATATTACAATTTTAATAAGTGATGGTTGTTGAGCTTCAACAAAGTTTATGGCATTTTACGTTGATGTGAGGTGATCTTAGTGCTAATATTTTATAGCTAAAATTTTTTATGAGTCCTAAAAGGCTTTAAACACATGCTATGGGTTTAAATTGCTCATGACCGTTTGGTTATTACTTGCTTTTGATATTGGTCATCATTTTGTTTGCCCATCAACAAAAGTATTAATTTTATTCTTAAAATAGTTTGACTACTTGGGCATAAATATGGATTATTATTTGTACATGAGACTGTCTTCAACAAATGTGACCGTTGGTACCAATGACTTTATAAGTCTTGATTTATGATTTTTGTGACTATTTTAATCATAAATTTCAATAGATGAACGTTTTGTCATTAAGTATTCTCAATGTTTTTTAAGCTAACTATCATGTTTATATAAGACCAACTACTATGAGTACTTGATGAGATAGATTTATTATATGCAATATTTTATGATATTGCTTAAGAGAAAGTGACAAATCATACTTAGAAGAAGATGATGAAAGTCACTTCTTAATCACTTGTGATATTATTGGAAATTTATCCTCTTGTGATTAATTGATTTATTCTTTTAATAGTTATCATGATAGATTTATTTATGTTAGTCTTGGCTATATTGAGAAAATGAAAAGAAATGATGAATGATATGTTTGTTAGTATTGGGCTATCCACAAGGTGTGGGGGAAGCTATT